>JAWQRP010003696.1:0-12934 GCA_033557875.1 Quadriops clusia
ACGAACAACTTGACATTTCCATTGAATTCATTCTTCATTAAATTTTCATTTCGCATACTCTCAATAACAGTTCTCACCTTAATGGCGTAATTTTCTTTGACGTGACTTTGCCTACGAATTCTGGGATACTACGAAAACAACGAAAAAGGGTTCCTACCAAATACTAGACGATCACAGGTAATTTTGGCCAAATAGAGTTTCGGGTTGATTTGAATCTCTCGCCGTTTCCGTTTTCGGAATGTTTCAATAAGTGTCTCTTTTGAGGAATCTAAGTATGTATATTATATTAATACCCAATGTGTTTTATTATTAAAAGATGATATTTGTAATTACTTAACCATTGATTCTGCGCAATGTAAGTATTTACAAAATATAATCACATAACAAGTATAATATTAGAAAAACAAGAATGAGAATTACGCTATAAGACTTTGATATATTTTTTTATTTTTTTGAAGTAGTTTACAACATGAAGGATGTTAATTAGGCATAAAGGTGTCTTGCCTTGTCCACGGCATTGAAACAACCAGCAGAAATCAATTTGGCACATACGTAGGTGTCCAAAAAAAGAGTAATTATCCACCTAGAATTTAGTCCAAAAGATGTTGGGCGATAAGCGGCGTGGGCATCCAGGGCGATTAATTTCGCTTTTTCGGCGGAATTTCTCGGAAAGAAAGCTCTGGAGCTATTTGCTCGATTTGGGTCCATTGTAACGGACTTCCGCGGATGGGATATAATGCAATAAAAAGAGGAAACTAAAAAAAGGAAATTGGACATTACCCGATAGATTAGCGTTTCGTTCGCACGGCCTACGTTGACGCGGTCAGTAACGCGGGACGAGGTCTTGCGCGGAGATCCAAGTAGTCTTTGTGGAGGCTTTAAAGTGGGGTAAACAGACGACGATCGCGAGCCCGCGGCTTTCAAATTATCTCATCTCAGTTCGCAACAATCCGTGGCAAAGTGAGCGTAAGAAGAGGCGGCGTGCGATCGGGTACACGTGTTATGACTGTTAAAAGTGAAATTTCTTCTATTTGATCGATTATGGCTGACGCGAAAATCAGGAGCCGGCAGGAGAGCACGGATAGCTTGGATTCGTCTTCCCAGACAGTTGACGACTATTCTTCGGAGGAAGACATCAAGGATGGCTCGTGTTTGGATATTGATGATTTTACTATTATTAAAACTGTAGGCAAGTGACAGCTTAATTTTTTGTTGCCTTAATTAGGTGTAAATTATTATCATTAAATACGAAATTTTATAACCTAAAATCATTTATGAAAATTGATGCCAATCTCGCTGATAGATGTAAAGCTAAAAAAATAGGTAATGAGTAATAATGTAGGAACAGTTCTAAATTTCACGGCTTGTTAAAACTCCATCAATTTTTTTGGAGCTGTTTAAATAAGATTTCGGTAGTTTAAATTAGTTAATGAAGGTCCGTATGTGTGCGTGTGTGTATAGATTTAACATTACTAAAATGTTAAAATAGGAAGACCAGATTTATTGGTTGATGTGTTAGTAATTACTTTATCTGTATAATAAAGTACAGTTTTGCGTAACAACGGACAACTAAAAATAAATAGGGTAATTTTAGAATTTTATAAGAAGCTATTTTCGCGGCTAATGTGTATGGAAGCTTTTTTCATTAGCATCAAGTACATAAAGCCCGAGCCTTCGTCGGCACACGAACTTCTGTCATCGCTATTATAAAATATCCCGAAATATTTCCAGATTTCTTGCGATGATATATCTGCGTGTACGTAATAAATAATTTTCGAAATGTCTCGATGCTGCGAAACCGGCCGACGTTTTGTCTGGCCCGCGAAAATTATTGGCAATTAATTTTTTGAGCCTCTATCTTCGGGGCCTCCGCGTAAACAACTTGCAGATTTAAGAGCCGATTGTTTACCTGCGTCAGAGGAACATCTTTAATAATCGGTTATGGCGAACAAATGTCGCGAGTGGGCTTTGAACTCGTTAATAACGACTGGCCTCCGCGGTCTCCAGATCGAACCTCTGGCGGGTTTTTGGGGATTACTCATTCTTATAAGAATAACCTATAGGTTATACAGCTTCATAGGTTATAAAGCTTAAGATCTTTGCTTTTACCCAATCTTACACAACTTTATTTCATCTATAAGATACTAACTTATTATGTATGATAAGAAATAAGACGCAAAAGCAGCCATCCGTTTTGTTTTCTCGTATCCAGAAGAGGAAGGTGGAAATCGATAGATCTACTTCGCAGTTCTTCAGGAAATTGTTTATTATTGCTCTGTATTTCGGACATTTCTCCCAGTTCCCGCTCCAAGAATAGCTCACGCGCTTATGAGCATAATTTATTGTTTAAGTAGTATTATTGGAAGGCATTGGCTCTTAGCTCTACATATCGTCAATGACTTATAATTGTGTGTTCTAATAATGTATCCATAACGTCAGTCGTGCATTTACCAGAGGTTTATTTGTGCTTTCAAACACATCTGGATGTAATAATAAATGCGGTCTTTTAGTCATTGAACAGATTGATGGTGTGGATGGAAGGTATTGAGAGGCTTTCCTGGAAAGCCGCACGCGCCGATCTTGAACTGTGATATGCTAAAATAACATATTTTAATTGTTACCATTTTGATTGTTATACATACATTTTTCTCCCGAGCGGAGAAATCTACTTTTTACTTAAACCTAATCAGTAATACCAAACATTACTTCCTAGGCAACTATGAGTAGTACTATTTCCCGCCCGACTGTGCTGCCATTTTTTTTAGAAAACTACATAAGGTGGTCAAATTAAGAATTATCGCCAGCCGCACAGATAGAATACTATAGCTACCAGGATAAAAATACATAACCTCAACTGTCAAACATGATGTTTCCTTTAGATTATTATTTTAGTTTTTACAAAATAATTGTTAACGCTCGGGAGAAAAGTTTTATATACACACCCGGGAGTTAGACACGTATTACTCCCTCAAATTTCTCTGGAGTAATACATTATTGTCTTGGTATATAAATATCTATTTATAGTCTAGTTTATGTAGTAATTTATATGATAACTTATAAGCAATGCTCTAGACGAATCAGACAGTTTGTACCTATAGTTTCAATTTACCTTGCAGCTAAGTCGCTTAATCGTTTAATAAATAATTAATTATTTAACCACTGCGCTTGCATATTAAGAGAAACAATAAGAGGAAAGGTGTGAGGAATTTAACAAGTAGTGACTAGTTTTCAATGAGTTCGTGAGCCCACTCACGCCAAACGGAAGTGAAGGAATTGCAAATAGTGTCATTATTCCGATTAGCTGAAACGGCGGGCGCAAGCAGCGTTTACAAAACACATTCGAGAGGCCATATTACTTGTTGCATCACAGGTTGACATCTGCACTTGTTTTATGTTTCACCTAAATTTACAACTTCTTGGCTGGATTCCTAGACGTGACGTGCAGAAAGTAGGTTCGCACGGCTTTATAACCCGCGATATTCATCGGTTTGTGCGTGAATATTATTTTAATAAACAGTCCAATGTTGATTGATTATGTTACAGTTTTTCAGCGCGGTGGTTTAAAATTAACATCAAGCAGTTAAGCGTACGACGTGAGTCAGTAAACTTCTCGAGGTGACTTTTTTAAAACGCAGAGTATGTGCCTTAATTGACTTAAAATTGTGTTATTGATTCCCCAGGCCAAGATGTGTATTTATGCCTTTTGAAGAAAACAATCCACGTCAAGAAAATACTTGGAAGTTAGAGTACTTATTCTTTTTTAACCTTCACCCATGACTTGAAATTGTTTATCAGTCAATATACCGTTTTTACAGAAATAAATTAATATAGAATACCCGTTTAGTTAGCGTATAAGTAATGCGATATCATGATGATAATTTTCCGCCTAAAGAGGCGACGTAAACATTTAAATGTCCCTATTTGCATATATTTAAATTAATTTCAGCAATTAAATTGCCGTAATGAAACGTTCTGAACGGGAAAATAACTCGGAACTTATCGGCTGTTAACACTTGTTTCCAAATAAACGTGGATTTTTAACTGTTTCCAAAACGCCAATATGCACTGGTGCACTTTGAAACGATAACTTTATTGCTCGAGTTGTTATTCTGTATAGAATTCTAACATACTTTCTACAAATAGTACGAGTACCGACAAAAAGTCACAACAATGTTCTCATTACGCCAGAGCAAATTGGCACGCTTGCTCTGTCAGGTTGTTCAACCTTTAGCTTGCAAAAAGCCAAAATGAATTGAAGAGGAAGTGGACTTTAATAATATTGTTACGAGTCTTGTTGCACTGAAAGTTGAATCATAACGATTAAAAGCAGGGCACGTAATGTATTAGTTCGGGAAATTGCCAATTATCTTTATTTATGGCAATAAATCCAGTTTAAATTAAATACCTGAGGCTGTATGTAATATTTTAGATCTAAGTTTGTGTTTTATCTTTTTTTTTAATATTTATTTTGGATCTTAATAAGGACTGAGTAACGTTAAATTTCGATATATTTGTAATGATAAAAGATACTATTGAATAACAACACGACAGATTTGGGGAAAAAGTATTCATGAATTAGTAGGTAAAGATACGTCAACAAAATAACTGTACAAATTAATATTAAAGGAAGATTACTTGTTATACAGGAATCTTATCTAAATGATTGACCGATTGATCGTTCAGAGGAATCAATCAAGACTTTAAAATGTTTGTTTAGAAAAAAAACAATATTATTATTCTTTCTTATTAGAGTCTGTGATATTCCTACTAAAGGGAGAGAGTTAATCAAAATTATGTAGTTTATTGGATTTAATGATAATATTGTACGGTTTTGTAAATTCAATTAACAAAAATGAAATCAAAAGAAGAATCTGATAAGAACAAACGTTTCAAAAACTTAAACAAGATAAGACATATTAAGACAGGTTTGTTTATTTTGTTTCTAAGCAACGTCAATTAAGAGATAGGCGTGTTGATTGTTTGTTTCTAAACGACGCGACGTCAACTAAGTCTGTGTTTTTTACTAGGAGATGTAGGAAATACGAGTATAAGCCAAAGAAAGAAACAAAATATTAGCGAAAGTCACTCATCTTATAAATATTAACTCACAGAGATAAATTGATTGATGAAATTTTAATTTGTATAGAGGAGTTTGTAAACGAGTGAGTCAGTGAGATTCCCGTTAAAAGGCAACTATACATATCAGAATATGTGCAATTAGTCAAAATTATGTGGTCTATTGTGTTAACGGTAATATCATGCGGTCTTCTACTTTGAGAAGATAAGAAATTAATGAAAATTAAAATAAATTTATAAAAATATATCATGAAGAGCAAACGTTTCTTTTTCAGACAACTTATAACACAACGCCAAAATTTTAAATTTGATTTGCAGTATTTTAAATTAAAAAAAAAATCCGCCCTGTTTTGCCCGAGTTTAACCACATATTATACAATACATATTATAGATATGTATGAAAGTGTAACTGGTCTGTGTAATTCTTTGTAATATTTTTGTAAATAAATTGAAAACTTCTAACGTAGTTCGCAATGAAAAATCTCGCCCAATGGAAATCGTACTTTATACGTCATCCCGATCTATTAGCATACACCTGTAGGTTTCATCCGCTTATTGGACGTCAAATGACGTGCACATGTTGTTTTTGACGAGACGTTGAATTTTTAGATCTGATGAATGAAGACTGCCGATTCCAAAAAAGTTCCAAGATAAGTAGCGCTAATCCCGAGAAACGGAAAAGTAGCGAGATGACTGATTTATTCTGCAACGGCCACCAGTCACCATTCATCATACATGGCACTAACGCATAATTAGTTCAAAAAATTTGGTTGCACCTGTTGGACTGCCAGCAGTCGGCTGTCATAAACGGCTTTTCGAGTCTCACTTTCACTTCATTGTTTCACGATGCTAAACCGTGTTTAAATACACCTAAGCTCTGCTATACAAGTGCAATAAATCTTTTATGGCTAATAAAACGTGTTCTTGTCCAAAGTCGCCGAACTAACAGAAAGCCGGGCGATCAAAACCACATTAAATCATCGCTTTGAAGTATGTACCTGTGCTGGTGTTAGAAAATGTGTATGTTATTGACCTGGATAGAGGATAATGCTTTGCACATTTATGACGACCTGTTTGTTCACATATGGTAAAAATTAAGTAGCAAGAACAGCAACCATTTTAAAACAACAAACTCTAGTTCTCAAATAAGTATTTTTATATTAAAAAAATAATTCATTTAAAAAAAATTTATTTGAGAGTTTTGAAGGAAAAAGAAATGTAAGGTCCTTACACTTTGCTGTTCATGCTACTGTCCAATAAGATGATCTTATACACAGATTTGACGAGAGCACTCGCCTCGCGCTCTATTGACTTTTTTGCCCCTTACTGGTCGATGCAATGTCAACAGCTTGGATTTTGCACGAAAGCTCACGTTCAAATCAATTTTAAATGAAATGTGCCTGTTGTGGAAACCATCATTAGATATGACTTATTATTATGGGTTTACGTCTCGTTCAATTTTATTATTATGTTTATTATTTTGCACAGCGTATTTTAAGTATAAACAGCAACATAATAATAATAGCGTAACCTTGAACTTGAAATTTATTTCAAAATTTCAACTTTGATCGTTTTGATATTAACATTATGTAATACAGTGTCATAAGAACGTAAACATGTAAGTAGGCTTAGAATAATCGAGATAAAAGAA
This sequence comes from Quadriops clusia, assembly GCA_033557875.1. Taxonomy (NCBI): domain Eukaryota; kingdom Metazoa; phylum Arthropoda; class Insecta; order Coleoptera; family Hydrophilidae; genus Quadriops; species Quadriops clusia. Next base: position 6,728 of record JAWQRP010003696.1, read on the forward strand.
AAAATTCTTTTGAAGTTCGCAACAGCACGCACATTTTGTTCTCGAACCCATTAAACATAAAACTTCAGTTTCAGCTCGTCTATTGTATCTATCAAGCAGGCGCTGCGTTGAGTAAACGAACAAACCTATTTTCGCATATGTCGTTGACCAAGCCCGCTTGATCAGGACGGCGGGCGCATTATGTGTTTTTGAGTTTTTGCATTTAATATTAGATTGTGCGTTTCAGAGTTTGAGATTTTGTAAAATCTGCTCTCGCAATACCTCGAAATAGCCTCTTTTCGCAGACAAGGCAGCGCCTTCAGGTTTGCGTCGAGGCTAAAATAGAGTGTCCCACATGCGATTCTCTTCTGTTCTCATGTTTCAGTGATGCACCGCCTCCTACGCCTCGAATGCGTACTCAACTCTTAAGTGTATTTTTCCATTAAATACTCGGTTTTTATGTTCTTTTCTAAAAAATGTTTTCAGCGGTTGAATGCACCAGCGGGCAGAAATTGTTAATGTAGACATAGAACGATCAGCAAGCGATAAAAGTCTCCATAAAATTGAAGATGAATTTATTTCAATGATTTATCCTGTCTTCCCACGTTTATCGGGATAACATCTATAGATAGTGCAGGATTCAGACCGGTTTCTAAATATATTTTAGATGATCGGATTCGCGCTTTTTTATTTGCTTATCCGAATCTGAGAGATTGACTTTCTCTTTCAAGGCAAATGGTGCAATTAATTGGCCCCTGGCTACCTTTCAATTAGATATTGTTGATTGGTTTTTTTATCGCCTTATTCTCTAATGGTTTTGGTATTATATTCGGCGTATCTATTTAGAATAAATAGGGCAGTTTTAGAAAGAGATTCTAGCAATTTAATTGATATTATAAGTTTTTAAATATTAATAATAATTTACCACTAACGGATTAGTATAATCAACAATAGATGATTGTTTAAAAACAGAACTCGGTATAGTATATGTTTTTTAAACAGAAGATAATGCGTGTGGCACTGCATTAAACAGTGCAGAACTGTTGAAAAGCAAATATCAAAGGAACTTAACAACGCAGAACTGTGTCTAATACCCTTTCACTACAAAAATATTCGTCTCTCATTACTCAAATCCCAGTTACCTACAATCGTAAGAATATTCAACAATAAACACAAATAAGTAAACATGAACGTAAATGATGCCCGTTTAATTATAAGTAATTAATTTGAAGTAACTTCAATATTTTTCTAGAACTCAAAGCAGATTTCTAAAATGGTATCTCGCAGCAATTTCGCCGTAGGTAGACGTACCTACAATACTTCCAGTTACAAACGAATAGCTTTTGCATAATCTCAAGCAATTATTTACACAGTCATTCTTATTTATGCAAATATTCCCCCGATCAAACACATTACGAATTGCTGTTGCGCCTATGCGTCACAGGCGCTAAATTTCCTTTGTACGTTATACAGCTGAGTGTTGAGGTCAAAAGCAATTTCCGTAAACACGGCCATTATTCAATATTATTCCTCGGACTTCTTATTTCGGTTTCGTTTAATGCACACTTCGCTCGTCGCGGTAAATATTTACGCGCTATTCAAATATTGTTTATATCGTGAACTCCGGACGCGTACGATAAATAAATATGAAATAAATGTATGTAAAAGAAAAGTCGGGTCGCCGATGAAGCACGTGTCAGACGAGTACGTCTGTGTATCAACAAATAACGCTCTCTTGTTATTTTCAGCTTTATTGCTGAAAAATCGCAGAGAGCGCGGCTACTGGCACGCCGATCAAAGAGGGCTTGCGCAATTGGCGATACTTAATGAGTACCAACTGTCAAAATTCGGGATAGAGAGGTTTCGATTGCTGCCAAACTAGCTTTATTAGCGAATGGTTGGTCAAACTTCATTAAGCGAGGAAAATTTAACACTTAACTTAGCTGCACTAAGAATGTAAAATACACAGCAATAAGTTTTAATAACCGCGTTAAGATTTTACTAGTAACTGTTTCATATTCTGAGATATTTTACAACAGTGATTTTTAAATTTTGTTCTTTGCATTACTTGTGTTTTTTTGTTTATTTATTTATTCATTTGTTATAACAATTCTGAATAAAATAATAATTCTAAATAAAATAATAATTCTAAATAAAATAATAATTCTAAATAAAATAATAATTCTAAATAAAATAATAATTCTAAATAAAATAATAATTCTAAATAAAATAATAATTCTGAACAAAATAATAATTTTGCCAGGAACAGTACAATAACCTCTTTTTGTTTAAAATATCATCCTGGCATATTTCCTTACTATAATCGAATGTGTCCGGTTATAAAACAAATAAATATACTTTTATATCTTTTGTAATTTTGTATAACATCTAATCTCATGTAAGATTACAAGTGATTCAGAATGAATTTTCGCATAGTCTAAGGTATGAAATAACTTCCTGTTATTGTACCATTTTATTTCATCGTTATTGATTAGTGGGCGTAGCTTTGTTTCTTTTTTGCAACAATAATGGAGAGTAAGAAAATAAACAAAACCAAAACAAAAATATAAATTTAAGTGTCAAACAGATGTTAGGGGCTTTAAGAAGAAAACACATTTTATAGAAAAGCACATAAACCTCCGAAATAGTGATTCACGTATTTACTGATACGAGGAACAGAATGCGAGTAGTATTACAGTGATAGAAGTAATGCAAGTTAGAAGCCATTAACCATCTTCATTAGGACATACATTCTCGTACTATATATATGAGAAATATCATGCCTCCGTTTTTTGTATGCAAATACGTAAGAGGCTCTTAACACTGATATAGTCATCTCGCAAAGGGCAAAGCAACTAGTAAGTGAAGGTGAAATTATTGACTGGTATCTCACCGCTGGCCATAAACTGATACCAAACCGGCTGGTTCGCTGCCCACATAGAGAATTCTATATCTCTTTTTCGGTTAACAAGATTAATTATAGAGCACGGGCATTCTTAACGGTCCAGCAGTTAAGGCAACCGGTAAAGGAAAACACCAAACTGCTATTAATCGCGATTTTTTTAATGACATGTTCGAGGATTTTCACTATTTGCAATCACAGTCATTACGGCAGCAGCAACATGAAATTTGGTCGTTATTTACTCTTTTTATTATCATTGCGTTCATGGCTAGGTAAAACACCTAACAGTGAAAGTCTACAGGATGTACCCGTACAAATGGAAAACTCTAAGGAGTGTTTGTTCAAATGTTTAGTCAGTTAGTTAATACGAGACAAAAAACGGTATACGTTAAACAAGGGAATGCTTTAACAAAACCAATACTCAAAACGCTTGCAGTTTCTGATTGTTCTACGAACATAGGTGATTTGCACAATAATAATAAAATATACGTAATAATACGTAGGTACATAATACAATCACAACTCGGCCAGATTTCAATATTCTTTTCAATCCACAATAAAAGACGCTTTTAGCGCCTTGGAATTCTTCCAGGGGAAAAATTTTCATAAAAACGAATAAACTATCGCCGAAACAATTCCGCTTTTCCATTATAAAATGCTTCAATCGCATCTCTTCGGGCCTCTAAGTATAGAAAGCATCATGTACCGGCCGTTCGTAATAAGCATTAGCTAAATATGGATCTGCCTCTCATAGCAATGTCACCTTAATGGTCTCGAAGAAGTGCAGCGGGTTTCTAGGCCGTCTTCTTTCTATTTCAAGTTTTTCCTGCCGCCGCTGCTGCGAATTTCCGCAATTTCTAATATGCACTTGAAGCACCCGTAAAACTTCGAATTCGCTTAAAACTCCTTCGCCCACTCCTACAGGTATCCTTTACATTTTAAATAGGTGATCTTTTATTGCTTAATGGCACAAACCCACTTGTCCCTGGATTAACATATGTATTTATGGTATTTCCGACTAAATTTATTGGTCCTTAGTATTTAAATCTCGTTTTTTTGCTTATATTATAGGGTAATTGCCTTAATTCGCCCATTGTAACTTTATTTGCATAAAGCGCGTGCTTCATTAATAGATAACCTTATGCGATGATCCCGAATTTGCGGTTAATTTACTCTATATAATGCAATAAATCAATAAAAGCTAATTTCCGTGGGCGCGTCCTATCGGTAATTTGGAAGACATTACGCCCCTATTTTTGTAAAATGTGAGAAGGCGCGGTGGCCTTGGACGATAATCGCAAAAGTTATTAATAATGGGCTAACTAGATACTTGCTCGAAATATCTTGCCTTTATTAAAAAAAATATATAATAAATAGAGTGCTGTCCGTAAATAGACGCAATGCCGTCAATAGTCGGGCTGCGGTTCATATTTAAGCATTTAATAAATTGATAATGAAAATTGGAGATGTGCCGTTGCTTACGTCAAATTTCCGAAAATTTAGCTATGCCATGATATTTTTTATTTGTTTTAATATTTATAAGTCTGTATTAATTAATTAATTCTGTATTTTGTTTATATTAAACAATTTACGGCGTGCATTATATGTCAACGAATCAAAAGATCGTAGGCTAACAAAATGTGTAGGATTAAGTACTTTCGTTCTGGAAAATAGAGTGATGTTCTTTACGAGTTGAAAACTTTTGTTTATTTTCAGTTTTTTAATGAACTATTTTATTCTAGTATATTAACACGTTAAGCTCGGGGTGGCATCAATGTGATACCTCACCTATCTGTAACCATGGGGCCGCGTGGCATAGCAGTAATGCCACGCGTAATTCGACGTCGCGCTGTACAAAACTTAAAATTTATTGCATAAATATTATACCATGCTATTTTAAAATAGTAAATTATAAAAAAACGCATACTCTTTTGTTGATCTAAGAGGTGGTGAATTGCCGTCAAAATGCCGACATTTTTATAGTTCAAACGTTAAAAATCACCAAATATAATCGTACTTTGCAAAACACGTGAGGACATAAACTTGTCTGTCTTGTATACAGAAGAGCCAAATGCCGAGCAAAACGCCGTTGTCAACCAGTTGCCGATTAATTGCTCATAATTGTTCTTTAAAACAGCTTTATTTGCGAAACCATCTTGTATTTTTATCAGTTTCAGAAAAACTTTTTAAATCAGATATATTTAGCATCAATTAAATTTTATCTTTTCTGAACAAGGTATAATAAGCCATTACATTACAAAACTTTATAATGAAAATATTTACATTTTTTTGCTGCATGTACTTCAAAACAACAATAATGTTTGTAGCATTAATTACTCTGATATTTAGATCTCCTACTTTTATTTTGCGCCTCCTTTTTTCTACGTTTCTTTTTAGAGCTTCATAGCACACAACTAATCTATTTTGTTATTTTTAGAAACAGGAGGGTAAAATATTCACTTCAGTATTGCTTGTTTTTACAATCTGGAAATGTTGTTTTACAAACTTATAAAGTAATTTTAAGAATATGAAATTGTAATTTACAACCTATCAATGATCCACTTACAAACTCATTTGTTTTTTTACTAATTCAAAACGTACTTTTACAATCATGAAATTGTAAGTCTACAACTAATCGTTGTTCCACTTACAAAGTCGAATGTAAGATTAAGATGTAAGATTTGTTACAATTTAATTTGTAATTTTCCGTTTGGTAGTGTAACCACTTTGGATAAAACGTGAATTATTACAACTAGTGGTGTAAAGTTACAAGTTAATGAAATTATACAATGCCAGGCATTGGCAATTAAGTTGCCAATGCCTGGTATTGTAATTTTACAACGAATTTTTTTACTGTAGAAAAGTAGAACATTATCGCAGAGGAGATTGGAAACAATGACCCTGAAGTAACCAACCTGGAAATTTATTTAAGATATTTATCTAAAATCATAAGATTAATTGACTAATGATGTTACTTGGAGTTCTTTCAAAACTAGATATCTTTATGAGGTCAATTCCATGTTTCAACAAAGTTTCTAGGACATATCAGGAAAACTTAGATCCAATTGTATTGGCAATCATTCTATTTCAATTTTACTCGGAACACTTCAAATCGCCGCCGTCGCTTGAATGCAATAGTAGCATAAGTCAAAATTTTCGAATTTTTGATATATTTATGTAATTCAATGTGTATTGATCATCTGCACCAGTTGTAGAAGTCTCATAAGTGCAACTGCTATAGTAAAGTCTCTTCATCAGTAAATATAAATAGGTTATAATTCCAAAAATGTGTAGAATAAGCAAAGCATACCTATTTTCAACAAAAT
>JAWQRP010003697.1:0-12931 GCA_033557875.1 Quadriops clusia
TATAACGTATAGTAATATAACATATAGTAATATAACATATAGTAATATAACATATATTAATATAACATATAGTAATATAACATACAGTAATATAACATACAGTAATATAATATAAAATAATATATTATAAAAATTCGTCACAATCCAGCGAAATCGCTTTTATTGCCCCAGAAGTCGAATTTTTATGTATCTATGAAGTCATAATTCATAGCGAAAAATAGGCCGCACATGTCAACAATTTCACAGAGTTTGGGAAAGGGGTGAAATTCAGAAACTGCCTTTGTTCCACAGAGACATGCTTTTATTATCAATAAAGGGGTTTAACATGGTGTCGAATCGCTAAAATTGCCACAATTACATAAATCTCGGGGGAAACAGATATGTTAATACTTCTATTATTAGATTAACCAAAACACTTACTTATGTACACTTTCGGATTTTGAACTTAACATTAATAAACATATAAAGTACACGGGAAGAATTATATCTATATATATATATAATTAATCTCACATCATATATACTATATATGGACTCTTTATACAAATTTAACAACGATAAAATTAATTGTGGTGTCCGTTCATGTCATTCTTCTTTCTGCCCTGAAATTAAGAATGTATGTTATTAGAATATCGATTTGATTTGATTAAGGGTTCTAAATGGTGTGAAGGAATATTCTGTTGAAAAGGTTTGGGTAAAGACGTCCAGGTAAAATCACCAATGTTCCAAATCACTTGTATTAGAAATCAGTAAATCGGTAGTGTTCCAAATGAATAGTGTTCTAAATAAGTGTCCCAAATAAATACTGTTCTAAATAAGTGTTCCAAATAAACAGTGCCCCAAACGAATAGTGTCTCAAATCAGTCTAACGTTTGTCCCTTAGTTCTCCCTGTCGAAACCAACCCCTCGCTACTATGTTTCCTAAGTAGTGACACGTCGACAATGCATAATGGCATTTTTTAAAAGCTCACCCAGGTGGACCAGCTTAATAGTGAGTCCTTATCCACAAAGGATAATTCCTTAAATATTCTGGCTGACTATATTCTCGCTGAAATTGATATGTTTAGAGCTGTCTCTTTAGCAGAATGAGATCTACCTTCGGTCACCTTCGCCGACAAAAGAGGGCACAAAAGGTGCAAACAGAAATTGACACTCGAAATTTTTACAAAAGTTGCTTGACTTTTGTGTATGCTCGCACAAGAACGTTTTTTCTGCATTATGTATATAAAATGTGGAAACAGGAAATAAAAATAATTTAATTTAATAGAAAAGTGGGAAATGAAAAGGAGACTTCAAAGTAAATCAAACAAAATTGTTCAAAAAAACATAACTGGCTATATTTTTTTATAATAATAATCAATAATCAAAGATCGCAGTAGAACACATCTCATACAGCAGTCGATTAAGAATGCAGGTATACATATCGATATAAACAATAATATAATTGTTAAACGTATTTACAGTGTCAAAATTATTTCGTTTATCAAATTATACATTTAAAGAAAACGTATACGTACGAAAAAATACTTCAAAGGAAAATACAAAAATAATAATTACAGAAAAAGACTTAAGAAAATATTACACAAAAATGCTTAAAATAATATTACAGAAAAACACTTAAGAAAATATTACAGAAAAACACTTAAGAAAATATTACACAAAAATACTTAAAATAATATTACAGAAAAACACTTAAGAAAATATTATACTAAAATAATTACAGGAAAATACTTACAAAAATTAATCACAAAAAATTAATTACAAAAAAAAACAACTTAAAACTAACTTAAAATATTATTTTGTATGCATAAGCGCCGAGGAAATGAGAAAAGCACGCACAGTAGCGATTATTTAAGATTTAATGGTTGCACGGGTCCTTTGAAGGGGTGCCAACAAATTTGCATAAAATTTTAAATGTTGCGCTTTTCAGCGTCCCTTTCGGCCGCTTTTATTAACATGTAAACAGATGTATCGAATTTCACGGAGTGTCAGCGTCGTCGGATTTATGCAAATCGACTTTATTTTAATAAATTTGCATTAGATGCCCGTTTGACAATTATTTAACGTACGCGTTCGGAGATTCAAAATTTGTTAAACTAGAAATTGTAATAATACAAACTTAACCAAGAAAATCAAACAATAAAGAAAATAAAATGATAAAGACAATAAAATGATAAAGACAATAAAATAAATCAAGAAAAACTATAGAGTGAATAAAATGGAACCATTGAGCGAACGCACAAACTCTAGTAAACATAGTAATCTGGGCACACTTAGGGGATGATTGGTATAAAATCGTTCAGCAAATATTTGATCTATTTTTGCTCTGTTCCTTCGGAGCTTTGGGATTAACGTCACGTGGCCAAATCTCACGAATTGCAGCATGTGTAATGTTTAATTAACACTTCAACGCCTGCGACAGTCACGCTTTGAATTACATGTCTATTTTTTATTAAAGTTGTTTTTTACTTCGAATTATATTTGGTTAAAAGGATTGCAAAAATATTAGGGAAAATGGATCCTACGGAGGGGTTAAAGGAAGTCCTACTTGAAGGGGTAGTCCGTGCCTTGGAGGTCCATGGCATCTGCTTACTGGGCCTCCATGGTGAATCTGATGGCTGGCATGCAGGTTGGCCATCCTCAAGTGCTGAAACAAATTAAAAAAAATAATTAAATATTAGTGACTTCCTAGTTGAGTATACGAAAAATAAACGTTCTCAGCGGACGCCTAGAGACCAAAACAAAGGTCCATGCAAAATTTCAGGTTGAATAGATTTATTCGACCCTTATACAACTCTTATACACCCAAAATAGGCGCAAGTTATAAATGTTATTTGTAATACAATAAAGTTTTATTAATTTTCAGTAATGTTTCTTTAAATTATATTATGTTTCTAAAATAATATTATGTTTCTAAAAAAATATTATGATTCTAAAAAATATACTCCATGATTTTTTTTAATTTCTTAAGGGCTTTACGAGTCAGTTTACATCATGATGGGCATGTATCCCTCTCAACTAAAAAAAATTCTAATCAGTTTTTGAGCGTCGTGCGCGCTTATTAGGCCCCTCTGGGGCCCCCCACGGGGGGCGAGCCCCTCCCTGCCGATACACACTGTGACGTGACTCCTGTAGTTGAGGCGACAATGAGGATCTCAGCGGGCCGCTATATTGACATATGAAAAGGTGCCGAAATGTAAAATCGAAGGGGCCCCATATTTGTTGTTTACGGCGCCCCCCGGGGCGATTTAAGTCCGGCCACGTTTCGCTACAGTTTCTCTCATGTTCAGGGGCATATGGCCTTTGGAGTCGTAATAATAAGTTTAACATTGTTATTACTAGAGCTAGGACATGATTGTTTAACTATTCCAAAGATTTTGTTAAACGTATGCTGAACCAGAATTACGAATCTATTAGTCGTATTTTGCCGAATTATAAAATAAACTTACATTTCAAATAAATTGTTATGTGCATTTCAAATACATTTTTATGTATTTAATTCGTTTAAGCAAAATTCAATCGATTTAAACAAATGCTTCCCATTAATTCTCCAGAAACTTATTTAGGGGGTGACAACCCTTCTCTACTTTGCGCAACGCTCGCAGAGGAAGCCCACTAGATCCAGTGCCAAGGGGTTCGATAATAGCATTCCACGAGGGGGTAGATCCAATAAAATAGTTTAATTGAAATCAAAATATATCCGTGGACGCAATAAAACATCCCCAGCGTTTAATTTAAACTTCTTAAAATGTTTACCCTTTGTCAGGGGGTTTATTTGTTGTAATTGAATTTCTGGGATTCCTTTTTACAAACTCACGCCAATGACTATAGCCATGCACTATAGTGCACCTGTTTCGGATTATCTCCAGGATTGGCTATCCTTAGTTTGTTTTTACATTTTAAATAAACAACGCGTCTCTCTTAGTTGAGATCGTTTAGAAACAAATGTACAACACGTTTCTTTTAATAGAATCTGCTGTAGAGTATTTAGATATTTAATTACATTTTATTTAGGATAATTTTATTATTATTTATTATTATTTATTATTATTTATTATTATTTATTATTATTTATTATTATTTATTATTATTTATTATTATTTATTATTATTTATTATTATGTATAGTTATTTATGTAAATGTGATATCATGTACTGATTGATATTCCAAGGGATAAATCGGCGTGGGAGTTTAGCATGGTGTATAAACAGATTTAGAGATTTTATTCGAATGTGCCAGAGGGCAAATCCTTGTAAACAGAAGCTGAGCCGAAGAGTAGCATTAGGAGCTTTGGAATATACTGTTATTTGCTTTTGCCCAAGGCGACAATTCTGCTTCGACGCGCAGAAACTGTTTTAGTTTCGAGATTTGGATCGATTGATGCGATGATGGAGATAGAATCTGAATCAAAAACCTTTGAGTATATTGAAAAAATATATTTAAGTTTTAACTTATTTAATTCATAACATATTTAAGTCATTACTTGTTTCATACATAATATATTTAAGTCATATCGTATTTAATACATATCGTATTTAATTCATAACGTAGGTATTTAAATCCTTCTGCGTAATATTTCATCAAATCATTCTGCGAGAAATTTCATCAAATAATAACGTAAATTTACATTTTCCTTCCGACCCTGTATCTATTATACCCTGCTTTAAATACCTTATCCTATAATCACCGTAATCCGCCTCTGAAACGCCGCCGACTATAAAAAAACCTGGGGCGCCATCGTGTTTACGTGTACCCCCTATTAAAGCAGGATCTATAGTATCATTTGCCATCTAAAAAAACGCCGTAAAAAAGAAAATAAACTATAGTTTGTCGAGTATAGTCGAGGATGCTTTGAATAGGCTTGTATCACATCAAGCTTGGATCACATAGACTTGCTTAGATTTAAAGTGTGTTTAGAAAGGCACCCACTGTTTTCAATAGGAAATCGGATTACCCCGAGACTGTGTCAACCTCCAGGAATATTTTTTTCGACAATCATTTCACTTTGAAAGTCTATAGGATAACTTTGGAGAACGCGAATAGCCTCTCACGTGTGGAGAGCGGCTTTAAAAGCCCTTTTCTGAATTTATGAACCATGTAAATCGGAAATTAGAGAGGACGAAACGACCCTCCTGGATTTCGATATAACGTCTACCTGCTGCATAAATGGTGTGGGTGTTGCCCTTAACGTATAACTAACAATAAATAAAATAAACGATTTAGGAGTCTAGGTATTATGTAACAGATTACCAAACTTATAGTGTATGGTATATCACTGTGATTATGGTACATCACTGTGATTATGGTAAATCACTGAGATATCGCATATGTAGGTATATTACGTTACATATTTATTATTGTACTAGTTAATGCCCGTGAAAAATCACGGGCAGCCATGTACACATATATTTATTATCATGTACACATATATTTATTACCATGTACACGTATACTTATTGCTATGTACACATATACACCTGACCATGTACACGTGTATATATTACTATGTACACATATACATATTACCCTACATATATATTTAATCTTATGATTTCGACCTATACATGTTATCATGTTCACTAAAAATGTATGCAGCAGTAATGTATATAGCAGCGAACAGAAGAACATAATAGCAGTAGAGATATTTTCATATTTTATTTCAGCTTCAAGGTTGTTTATACGGGGGGAAACCGCGACTCTTTGGTACGAAACAAATTATTCGCTAAAATAAACGATTAGAGCAAAACAATCATTTATTTCGTTGCTTTTTAATTTGTTGATGCAAGTACATAGTTAAATTCTCCCTTGCAAAACTCATTGATGTTCTTTAAAATGCGATTTTTTCATAGTGGCGCAACCATCGATACACACTCACCATAGAAATCATATTCCTTAAAAAGGGAAAATTACAGACGGACGGACGGACGTACGTACGTACGTTACAACGGTAATTATGTTTGTTGATTTATATTAGAAACTGTATACAGTTTCAGGAACTATAGTTCCTGAAAGGTTTCAATTATTAGGACTCAACAATGAATGTATCAGTTGGCAACAGTTGATGCGTAAAGGCCGACAAACACAGGCAGATTTCCGAAAATTGGGCCATTTAAATTCGGCGGGGCCTTAAAGTGCTCTATTGTTAGATTGGTGCGTCTTTGCTTGTTCTCGATTGTTATCTTGTTGCCATTTGCTACTTATCTTGCAGTTTTTGAGTAGCGATCCTCATTCTTTTACATTATTTACTATTTTAGTTAAAATTACTTGTTATACTGTATCTTATAGGAGTAGTTTTTTTAAGGATGTCATTTTTTAAGGGTATAATTTTTTAAGATTATAATTTTTTAAGATTATAACTTTTTAAGGTTATAATTTTTTAAGGTTATAATTTCTTTAAGGTTCTAATTTTTTTAAGGTTATAATTTTTTTAAAGTTATAATTTTTTAAGGATATCATTTTTTATGGTTATACTGTTTTTAAGGTTCTAATTTTTTAAGGTTATAATTTTTTTTAAGTCGTCTTTCAAGTTTATAATTTTCCTTGAAGTTCATAATTTTGTCTCACTTGCCCTGAGATTCAATTGTAGTCCGGCAAAGAAATTCCTCCTTGTTTTCGTGCCAATAAAACATCCTTCACAATCGAGCGAGCTGCGAGGGTTGAAACAAGGGGTGACTGCTGCAGACCGATCTAGAGAGCAGTAGCATCTAATATAGCTCACGCCCTTTAATTTGCGAGGGTTGCGCCCTTTCTACTGAAATGCCACCCTAGTTGCTCGTTAGCGATCCGTATGGTAGAACGAAAGAAGAACGAAAAAATTACTGCCCGGATTTTATGCACGTCCGGGCCCTTTGTCCATTATTATCTATAAAACTGTGATTATTGAACTCTGCTCTGGGGGTGGCATTATTTTCTCCACCCTTGTCATACTAGGGCAGCTTAGAAAACTAAATCATCTTAATTATACTTCAAACATAAAAACTTTTTGTGCAATTCCGGAAAAAATATACTAATATTTTGTTTTATCATTAAACATTTTTTTTTTCTTTTTCAACTTTTTCTTTGATTATCTCTCTCTCTCTCTCTCTTTTTCTCTCTCTTTCTCTCTCTTTTTCTCTCTCTTTCTCTCTCTTTCTCTCTCTCTTTCTCTCTCTTTCTCTCTCTTTCTCTCTCTCTGTTGTCTGTCTGTCTCTCTCCTCAGTAATCGTTTGTTATTATTATTATTGATGAATTGATCAATACTGTCAATCAAACATATTAAAAACGACTGGTACTTAACTCCGGCCCTTTGTGCCTAAGCACAAAGGGGGCCAGACAAGAGCAAGGGGCCCCAAACTGACCGGTCAGTGTAGCCCCCTTTGTGCTCTTGTTTGCCGATCACAGCTAGCTGGATTGCTGCAAATAACAGCAATAACATAATGCACGTCTAAGTTAGCAGATGATTTATCAAGAGGGCCGGCCCTCGATTGGGCCTCTCGTTTCGGCCCTTCGGACGCCCTCTTCGTGTCACGCTCACGCTCGAGAGCGCTCTAAACGCCTGTTTACATATTTGGACTTCTAAGGGAATTTGGATTTATGATTGCTGAGGGCAGTCGAGTGAATCGCATTGTATTGGTATTAACTTTATGTCAATTTTACTTTTTTTTTATATAAATAAAATTGAAAAATATGTATTTATACTCACATCAAGATCCTGATCAGGCCTCTCTTGTCCCCTGTACCCCCTATTTTTGTCTTCAAACTCTCTCAATCTTTGGTTATACCGTTCTATTTGCTCCCTAAGCAAAGCGTCTTCTGCTGCTGCTCTTTCTTCGTTATATTCTAAGCAACCAACGCCATCTAGCCGTTCCAAATCTACCCAGCCGCGAAATCTCACGCAGACGCCGTTCATTATAAATGAGGCTTTTAAGTGGACCTGTAATTGAAGAAATAAATAATTAATTAATTAATAATTAATAGATTATCACTATTAGTATTATTATCACTATTAGTATTATTATCACTATTAGTATTATTATTACTATTATTATTATTATTAAATTAAAATTTTAAAACTTTGTCACATATCAAAAATTATTTCTTAAAAACGAATAAAACATTTACAAATATTTTTTTTTGTAAACGCAACGTTATATGTCGATTAGTTCAACGTAAAGCTTCTTTTGAAACGGAAGTGACTAATCAGTTTCAACCCTTTTCCGTTATATTTAACTATGTATATTTGATTTAACACACAAAAAGCATACACTACATTAACTTTCGTCGGTAACACTAATAACATTAATTAGAAAAAATTCTTTTTGTTACCTGACGTAAACGCTTGATTCATTATTTTATTTATAAACTAGTTCTGCACATTAGCACGTGACATCGCACTATTGTGAATGGAATGATTTTTACTTGAGTTATTTACTTTTTTACATTATTTATTTTTTTCTACCATTATTTAGTTTCGTATTTGTATACTTTATTTATGTATTATGTATTTATGTATCATTTATTTATGTATAATTTATTTATGTATCATTTATTTATGTATCATTTATTTATGTATCATTTATTTATGTATCATTTATTTATGTATCATTTATTTATGTATCATTTATTTATGTATCATTTATTTATGTATAATTTATTTATATGCTTAGTCAAGATTATTCGATCAGTTCATTTATAAGATCAGTTGATTTACACGATTAGTAAATTTATACGTTTAGTTAATTATCCATTTAAGGATAATTTAATTTAAAATTTCCAGAAGTAATTGAAAATCGCAATAACAGAAGACGCAAAGAGATTTTCCATCACTAATTCCATAGAAATATTTTATACGTAAGCGGCAGCAGGGAAATCCCAAGTTGATTAAGCATTCAACTGTTATAACCTTCAATTGTCTTGTCCAGGCGCGATGACTTGTTTTATTGGAGACACACATTTGTTTTATTAATTAAACACCTGGGTTCAAAATATGCTTAATGACTCACGTAAGCTGGCAGATAGCTGTAAATTTGCCAGCAAAATAGCTATAAAATACGTGCAAAAATATGCTAATATTTTTTTCAATTAAATTGAACTACAAATTAAGTGAAATTTAATTTATAAATCTAAAATTCAAATAGTAAAATTCAAATAGTAAAATTCAAATAGTTTTATAAATCCAAAATTCAAGTAGAAACAGCATAAAAATAAAAAACCAAATCAAATAAAAATAGTAACACCATTTTAAAAAAAGACGTGAAAACATTATTAATGATTCCAAAGCGACAATGTCAATGCATTTGCCATTGGCATTGTCGTGCCCGTTAAGCAAACAAGGCAAGCACCAAATCCTCGGCCGCCTTTTAAACAATGCGTGACAAATGGACAACACGACGGGACAAAAACTCGCATAATTGAAGTCATTTATTATCCGGCGAAAAATGACCCGTTCTAATGAGGGTAAGATACCCCTTAATAGTTTTCGACTTGGGGCGCTTAAACAATGCTCCTCGCTTAATTGTGTGTTTTAACGTGCTCGCACGACGTGTTAACACATGTTCATGTCCAAACTGGTTTTGACATTTTTTCTTATTTTTTTGTTGCAGGGGCCTAAGGGGTTGATTTATCGCGTTTATAACTGAAATCTGTTCTGCTGTCTACATTTGAAGCTAATTTGAACCTGGCTATTAATGGGTAAGTACCTAGATATCTAATTATTATACCTATCTATATCTATAGATACTATAGTATATTGGCATTATATTGTGCACTCTTAAAGATTTATATTGCAGTAATTTTACAAATATTTATGTATTATTTATAATATTTATGTATGATTTATAATATTTATGTATGATTTATATTATTTATGTATGATTTATTATATTTATGTATGATTTATTATATTTATGTATTATTTATAATATTGATGTACATAAATATGTATTACATCTTTTAAAGTAAATATTACGTAATAACAAAACGGGGAAACAAAGCAATAATTCAATATAAGCGAGCCGACATGGAGCCCAGCATGGGGCACTTTTCAACCTGACTTCACCCATTCAGAACCCTTTTTTGTCATTGTAGCCTTTAATATAGGAAAAGGCGTGTGAAAATTATGTCGTTATGATTTTTTCCAAGTTGGTGCGCCTGAACATCTGTTGCAACATTGTAGAGGGTCGAGGGGGCCTTAGGGGCCCAGTGGGAGACATTAAAACTCTATGATTTGTCGTCCAACATGTCTAAATTAATTTAGGCAAGTCAAATTTGACTCCAAATATTATAATTTCTCTCAGTGAACTCAGGGATTAAGAGGCATAATAATCTGGTTCCATAATATCACAGATAAAATAGGCATTCTTATACTCTGCAAGAAAGGTTTCTACCTGCTATAGTTGTTAACTTTTGTGACTTCATTATGCCGCCTGCGAATAAATTTCTCAAGTCAGGACAATCAGTTGTCGCTATGAGAGATCCAGCGAGACGATGGATAGATCTGTCGAGAATAGGGCAAAAGTCTTTTTTTTGACAAAAGCTTTTGTCAGCAGTGATGCAAGGACATCCGACAAGCGAGATTTATACGCTAAAAGTTACACAAAAATCAAGAGCTGTGAGAAATTCGGGCTTGGCTGCATTCCTCATTATTTTTCGCAGAAGGAGACAATTAAGCTTGAAGATAATAAAGTCGTTGATAATAATGCTCAACTTTCGCCGCGCGTTTTGTTTATTATTGTCTTGCATTTACATTCGGAGTTAAATCTTTATCTTTTATATACGTGGTTACCTCGATGAATATTAAAAAGGATGGGCACACGTAAAATGTAATACTTTTACATTTAACAATTATTATTATTATTATATTATGATTATTATTATATTATGATTATTGTTATATTATGATTATTATTATATTATGATTATTGTTATATTATGATGATTATTATATTATTATTATTATGTTATTATTGCATGAAAACGACAAATCCCCCCCCCCCCTATTAACGACATGAAGCATCAGCATCAAGCATTCACCCTCGACGGGAATCTTAAAACAAAAGCGACACGTCGCGCGTCGTGTGCTGTCGGCGAAAACAAATGCGACACGAAATAAAACAAACGCGATACGGAATAAAACAAACGCGACGCGGAATAAAAGAAAGCGAAACAAAAGACGTCGCTAATTGACGTGAAAATGCGAGTGCATGGCGAGCGCAGCGCCAAGTAGCACGCGCGGGCATTGTGGGAGTTTGAAAGTCCATCATTGTCTTACTCGCGCGGACAAAGCCTGCTCTATCGCCTTTGTGCCGCTAATTGGGGAAGTCGCTTTGAGTTAAAAATTAAATATTCATTGGGGGTTAATTGCTGCTTGCTTTCGGCCTCTGTTTTGCTGTTCAAACCTATATATAACCTTATTCGAATTTACGAATCCACTAATACTTATTATACAAAGAATATGCACAGAAATACTTATACGAGGTATGTTCAAGTGATAAAAGAATTTGTTGTTTTTCTTTAACTGAAGTATACACAAATTTATTGTGAGCCGATGTAAGGTATCGTTGACTTGAAAATAGATACATTGGGAACCTCACCCCTGGGTATAACGTTGCATATCGGAATACACACAATATTATACATGTTCATGGCCAACTGAGTGGAAATAAACGCAAGTGACAAGCGGCTTTTGCCTGTTACACCCGATAGAGATCGAAGACCACCCTGGATGAGCCAAAAGGGCTTTAAGGTCATTTTGTAATGGACATGTAAATTTGGTGATAACAACAATATGTAACATAATTAATAATAATAATATATTCAGGCAATAATAATAAGCATAACAATAAACATAATAATTCGTAATAAGCATAATAATAAACATAATAATTCATAATAAGCATAATAATACGCAAAATAATAATAATAAGCATAATAATAATAATAAACATAATAATAATAGCAAGAATAAAGTAATGTACCTATATAAAATAATAATAATAAATGTAATTAATGTTTATAACCCGTATAAAACGAAGAAAATAGCGCTGGAATATTATATTACTCTGTATAGTATAGAAAGTTAATTATTATCAACGGAATACGAAATACGGGAAAGGAAGCGGAAAACCACGAAACAGTACACATATTCAGAAAACCACAATATTGATATTGAATTTCAGTTTGCGTGTCCTGGCTTAGGCTACTACATATTTAGTTATTGTATGAGTTTTTTTTCTTTATTGAACAGAATGTTATTTTTAATATAAATTCATTTAATTTCATTCGTTTAAAAATGTAATTATTACAAAATCAAATTAAAATCGATTGTAGTTCAATTTCGTATTAATCGAGAGAAACCCTTTATCATCAAAGGCGTCACATCAACCCCCACGCCACCTGGACGCATCATCAATCAGTTAGCGTGAAGGATGAGCGATTTATCTAACATTATTAAAAGCTATTTGTCACTTTCGCTCCTTATTGCACATCCAGCCCTTTCAGGACTTCACCCATTCGTTCCAGAAGGAGAAAGTGGAGCAAATTAAACGAGAGATAAAATAAAATTTAAAAATAATAAAAAAGAACCATTGATCTCCTTTTTTGTAAAATTGCCCCTAGCATGTGAGAACAGGACAATAACTCATCTCCTTGCCTTACTCTCATTCACACATTAATAAGGTATGATTCTAAATTGCACAAAGGGAACTTTTCTACCCTTGAGGCTATCGAAAACTGTACAATACCATTCTGATACTTACTTATGTATTTGTATATACAGGGTGTCCCAACCTCGGCGGATCGGTGGATTGTGGCTTTATTACTGAAGATAGACCAAATGTGTATATACAAAAGTTATATTGCATTAAAAAAGGTACCTTCTAAAAATATTTTTGATCTCCTAATATAATTAGGGGACGCGCAGGGGACATCAAGCACATTTTGTTAAATGGCACGC
>JAWQRP010003698.1:0-12928 GCA_033557875.1 Quadriops clusia
ATATATATATATATATATAAATATATATATATATATATATATAAATATATATATATATATATATTATAACCGGTACGGTTAGGATTGCTTACCTTTGCTTATAATTAAATATAAGTTTTACTCTGCCGTAACAACACTTTTTATTCGACACGTTATGTGCAACAGGATAGATCCAATAGTTTTCTGATATAGCTATACTAATTTTTTTTTGTTTCTGTATATATTTTCCTTACTACTATTAATGAGCAAGCTGTAATTAGTAGTAATTTTCTAATGATAATTGAAGTTAAAAAAGGTTAATTTATCTAAAGAATAATTGACTCCACTTTCGTATCTATATAATGAGTACATATTATTCAATGTTAAGAAGTTACATAGTAGAATGTGCAGATTGCGTCAGTATGACTCTTCTAGAATTAAAATGGTATGAGTTGGTTGTCAATAGCAATAAGTTTTTTTTACAAACATAGCTATTGCATGCGAAAATATTCTTTAGGAGTTCCCATCAAATGAAATATGGTTGACCTTAAATTGTTATGAGAATAATCAAAATTACATACAATAAATTTAATACAAATCATTTCGTCTTTCTAAAAGTAGAATTCACCTCATGTGTGACTATCACAAAAATTCTAAATAAAGGGATTTTTAAAACTGCCCTAGTTAAAATTTACAAAATCTGTTACATATTAGGTAAATCCCACATAATTGCTTGTGCATGATGTTCTTCTTTAATTTTTAGTGAATATAAAATATTGATTGTTAATCGAAGTTGACTGATTAGAAATACTCCTTCGAATGTTCTACACCAAAAATGGAAAAAAAGTACAAAGAATTAAATGGTATCCACCTAATATCAGAATCAATGAATTTAAAATGGTGCACTTCAAAAACAGCAAAATGTTTCAATCATGTAATTTTAGTTGGAAAGCTAAAATAACAAATACAAACTATCGGTATGTACACTAATGGTCGGAAGAAATGTCCACATGGTGCTTAGATATCAACGACTTAAATGAATTTTATTTCTGTTCAGATAACGTAATATATTCTCTTTAAAAAAACTCATTCTAGTTTACCTACGATCACTTTTACAATGCTCAAGTGGAGCTATTTGATCGGCAAAGTATATGGAGGCTTATGGAACTTACTGGCGCTTAGGATCCAGTACATAATTTACACTTAAAGGAAAATCCAACATTATAATAATTTTGATCAATGGATTTGGAAAATATAGCTAGCATAAAGTGACCTCCATGCAAGAGAAATTTAATGAAAACTTGTGGTACAAACATAAAGTCAGCGTACTGTGTTTATAATTTACATAAGTGTTTTTAACTGTATATGTTTCGAATATGCCATGCCAGTAATGCGGTAGTAAAGTTTTGTTTGATCCTCAGGACAACTCTTTGAATATTTTTTTTGTAAACGAGTTTTGATTTACCATAAAGAGAAAGAGAAGTTGTACTGTTCCTGGTAGTTTATTTCACTTAAAAGGTGGTGGACCGGATTTCTTCCGAGGTTCACCAAATTTTCAGAGATAGGTATAAAATAATAGAAAAACAAATGGAAGAAACCTGTGGATGTGTGAATAACGTTCTTTGTATTTACAATCTAGAGGACAACCACAACTTTTATAAACTATTCAAACATATTAATGACACATACACATTCTAGCAAAAATTTACACGAAGAGGTACAAAATATACAAAATCTAGATCTTTATATGAATAGAAACTCCAATGATTTCAATATGACATATACTGTCAGAACGGACATATGAATTTAATTAACATTATTAAAGTGATGCAGCAAGGTTTAACTCCCCTATAGAAAGCAATGGGAAAAAGATCCTCATAGTATCGGCAGCAAACAGAAGGACAATTCATTTAGAAAAATATTTAAAGAATATACATGAGAAATACTTGTTAATAAATTTCTTGGATTTGGGACTTTTAAATAAAAATTCTTTTTTCTTTGACGTTTCGGCTCTTACATTTTGACCTTTATCTCTTTACGTTATTGCACCTCACTTGAATATGATGAGTCAATGAGAGTCAATGAGAAAATTTAGGGAATGATTGGACGTCAAAGATACCAGATTTTATAGCATCATTGATATCAAGTAGATGGAACGAACAGAAAAGTTAGTGTTTAAGCTATGACTGGTTGACTCTACACGTAAAAGCTATTAAAATTTAGTGAACAGACAAGTAGAAGTTGCAGGCAATGGTGAAGCAGAAACAAAGTATATAAGTATTGTTAATGCCACAGGGAGTAAAAAAATATAAATCACCCTGTTGTGGCGACAGTTTTAAACCTTACGAAATGCTCCTATTTACCTCTCTAGTGATATATATAATTAAAACTAGGTCTTCATCTATAGTAGTCAATGTACAACTACAAGCGGTACTCTTTTATTAAATTACAAAGTAGTATCATCGAAACTGAATTTTTATTTATTCTCATAACCATTGCTCATTTTATTTTTCTTTATAGTTTATGATGCTTTTCATAACAATATTGCACAAGATATAGTGAACCTTATAATACAAATAGATTTGAAACACTTGTATCACTTAAAATTACAATAAACATCAATGAGGGAAAAACTATTTTTCTTTGACCAACCTAATGATCACCTCGAAGGATTGCCGTCGAAGTAAACAACGTAGGTAGATGTATGTAGTTAAAAATTGATAACAAATTAATCTCTATGTTTTCATACAACTAGGGCAAGATAAAATATATCTTAAATTTAATTGACTGTTATGGTTCCCAGGAACAATTTTTGTAAGAATTTATTTTTAATCATGCACACATTTCGTTAAATTAGCAAGACGACTGATTTAAAGCATATCAGTCGGCTCACATACAACTCGACCTATAAACAGGGTACAAAGTACTGTTTGCATTAATAATAAACATGAATCTTTGAATTTTACAAAATATAAGCGGGTTAAGTTTGAAATTAAGTTGCTATAAATAAGATTTACTAAACAGAGATAAGATAATATTCCCCCACCATCTATTTGTATCTCTGCTCATTGTCACAACTGTTCTCTTACTCACACGCTATATTCACATAAGTGGTGCTCCTTCCGGTCCGTACAGTTGATCTGTAAAAGGTGGTTGAATTGTTGGTTAGAAAACAATATTTTTCTATAAAAGTGCAATAATTGCGTGGCAACATAACTATTGAAATAACATTATCAGCAGTATCTTTCAACTACTCATTTTGATAAAATCTTATAATATGTTAAACCAGACTGCTGAGGATTACAGTAAATATGTGGAAATTGACTTAGGAAAAAAGGTAAATGCTTTTATATCTTATAAATAACTTACATTAAGTCAAAAATAATAGACCATTTGAATCCCTAAAACAATTGGTTTCTAATTACTTACTTGTACGTTATAATTATTCTCTCCATCGCTTCTACAAACAGTTCGCAAATGTTATTTTTGTTACGTCGTCCATCTTAATGATTGCAAAATTAAACAATATTTCGTTAATTGCACATATTCTTCATGAATATGACTTGCAATTAATTTAATTCAAAATACTAAAACTTAGTGACAGTGAACACCTTCCGATAACCGTATTTTTAATAGCTTCAGCCGATTGTCCAATCGGTTGATGAAATGATGCTACGCTTAGAAGAATTTGAGGCAATGATTGCTTTAGTACAACAGGAACGGTGCAATTCAATAGGACTGACGGGATCTTTGTCAGAAACAATCGATAGCAAGGACGAGCTATTGAAATTGTGCCAGCGGATCGATGCTGTTGAAGCTCTTGTGGAACACATAAAATCAAATATTACAATGCTTGAACACAAAGTAGAAGTAGCGGAGAATCAATTTGGTATAAGCGATAACGCCGCTAAATTGAAAAACTTCTTTTTACCACTTTTTGTAAGTAATAATAATATTACCATCCTGAAAAATATTAAATAAATATGTTTTCTATTTTTAGAAAAAAAGTTCTGAAGTTAAATCAGAAGAACCTGGCGAGGAAAAAGAAATTTTTTCAACGGAGGATTACTTTAGACCCTTGGAAAATGACTAATGCTTGATTACATAATGAATCATTATTTTATATGCATTTATAAATTTTAAAATTTTTGTAATTGTTAATTGTACAAATATTTTTATTAGTATGACATTACTAGATGTAAAAATAAAGAATGTTTTAATCTGATTTAACCATTTAATGTCACAAACATTTGGGATTATTCAATTTTGCACATTCTTTTATTATAAATTTTGTTGTAGTTATTTTGAATGTTTGAAAACCAAGCGCAATCAATCTGAGCTATTATTGCACCCAGAAAGAGCATCAAAAGTAAAAGGATTCTTTCAATTTCTTGAAAATATACAGAAAAATGGAGTCAAAGGAAATATTAATACAAAAAGCTGATGGTGTACGCACAATAACATTAAACAGACCAAAATTTAAAAATGCTGTGAGTGGAGATATGTTTCAATTTATGACGGATGTTTTTAATAAAGATGCTGAAGATGATGAGATTGTCGTGACAATTATTACAGGTTAGTAGCAATTATGAATATCTCATGTATTATTTTTGCATTTTGCATTTTTTCTTAGGTAATGGGGATTATTTCACCAGTGGGTTTGATATGGGAAAACCTTCAATGGTTGGAGATCCATCCGAAGCTCTAGATATGTCGGTCCTTTTATTCAAGAACTTTGTAAAAGCATTAATCAACTATCCAAAAATTATTATTGTTCTTGTCAATGGTCCAGCTGTCGGTATTGGAGTAACATTGTTAAATCTGGCCGATGTTGTTTATGCTTCAGAAACAGCTACATTTAGGACTCCTTTTACAAGTTTAGGCATTTGTCCAGAAGCGTGTTCCAGTTACTTATTTCCGAGAGTTTTTGGCCGAAGCGTGGCGACAGAAATGCTCATATTCAACAGACTGATAGATGCCAAAGATGCCCTCAGGATGGGATTAATATCGAAAATTGTACCTCATGATAAACTTGGGGAGTTTTATAAAACTTTAAAAGAATATGGAAAACTTCCTGCTGAAACTTCCAGAAATAATAAAGCTTTAATAATGTGGAACTTGCGGTCAGTTTTGTTAAAGACGAATGAGGAAGAGTGCAAAGTACTGAGAGCCAGCTTTGAGTCTGATGATTTTTCAAATAATATGATGAAATTTCTGTCACGTAAAAGCAAATTATAAATGCACGTATAACACTTTGTTATATATTTGATATTTGGTGCCAATTTTTTAATGCTAATCATTTTAGAAATATAGGAGGAAATTAGTACATAATGTTTCTTTAATTCGCTACTGTTTTGTACCAATTGCATTTACTGTGAATCGAAACATTTTATTTTATCCTTTCATCTCGCATGTGGAATTTACTTGTAGTTATGCATTGAGAAAAGAAAAATACATTATATCGTCACTACAATGCAGAACTATCGAATGTGAAAAATCGATTTTAATTAATTATTAACTAATTGCAAAATATCATTTACAGAATGTTAAAATATCTAGAGAACCACAAAGGTAAGCGGGGAGAAAAATCGTATCATGAATCGTGAAACTGATTTCACATTCTAAACTGAAACACTTATTTCAATCTTCTGAAAAGTAGTGATTTTCACATTCGATAGTCCTGCATTGTAGTGACCATATGTGGATAGAAAATAAACTGAATTAAAAATAGCCTTCCTGCTAAGAGTCTTTTATTTTGACCCTTAAATAAAGTGGTCTTACAAAGGGTCTCTCCTTCATTATGTGCCCGTGCAGGGACACAAAATTGTCCTATTCTGCGATAGTTACAACATGATTGGCTATCACTATCGGTGGTCGAGGTTATTCCTAACTGCGTAGATCTAAGCGGACAATTTGGCTTAATCACCCCACGTATTTCAAGTCATAAAACGGGACAAGCTGCTGTCAGATAAATGGTGTCAAATTGTAACTAATCGTGATAATACAATAACAACAAAAATACTTTTGTTTAGCTCTCTGCTTGTTTAATTTTATCCTTGAATATACTTTTTTCAAAAGATAAAATTGTAAAATAAAAATAAAACAATGATATGAGAATGCAACACAGCTTGACAATATTCTTGCTTCAATAATATATTGTGCTATGAGAATTAGGAGAATGCAACAGTGTCTACTATTAGAGTAATAGATATCTAAAAAAAACTACTATATTATTTTTTAAGTACTTATTCCAAAGCGCAGTCATCATCTACTTGAATAACTACTTCCCATTTGCTAGGAAGACGATCGATACCATGGGCAAAGATTTCACAGTACTTGGAGGCAATTGATTGATATTGGTCTTCAAGTTATCTGAATTGGCATAAACTTTGTTCACCTGCCAATTTTTCAACGATTGATTAAAGTGGAACTCTGTAGACGATTATGAGGGATAATCTGACAGATGTGCATACAGTTCCCGGTTCTTATTGTCGATAGATCCCATAACACGATGTTCAACATGTGGATGTCCATTATCGTCATTGAAGACAACATGTTTTTTTTTTGTGCAGTCATTTTGTTTCGATTGCAACGTGCAGGCAGTTGGGGAACCCATCCAACTAGTTTCTATACCCTTCCGTCTTTTAGAGTCGACAAACGTTGGTAGAATGGTACACATTAAAATTCATGGCCAGCATTGGAGTTGTCAAGCTTTCGTCTTCTTTCAAAAGTGCCTGGTTGTCAAAATTCGATAGGCGACCTCTTTTTGACTTTTTTTCCAACAACTATCCCGCTAACAAAAATGTCTGCTAATTATGCACTAATGGAGTATAAATAAATCTTCTTTATTATTTAACTCTCCAATGCGAACATTTTCCGATATCAGAATTTTTAATAGCTTTAGTCGATTGTCCAATCGGTTGATGAAATGATGGTACACTTAGAAGAATTTTAGGCAATGATTGCTTTAGAGAAGCAAGAACGGTGCAGTACTATAGAACTGACTGATCAATAGCAAGGCCGAGCTATTGAATTTATGCCAGCACATTGATGCTATAGAATATCTTGTGGAACATAAAATCAAATATTACAATGCTTAAACCCATTGTAGAAGTACTGGAGAATCAATTTGGTATAAGGCTTATCACATACTAGAGACTAAACTATCGGCTGATAGTATGTGCTAGGCCTAAGCAATACCACCACCAAATTGAAAAAATGTGTTTGCCTAACGAAATTTTTTCAAAAGAGGACTACTTTAGACTTTTAGAAAACAACTAATCCTTGATTGCACAACAAAACTTTAATTTATATGCATTTATAAATTTTATAAGTTTTTTTTATTGTTTATTGTACAGATTTTTAATAAATGATATTGCTAGATTAAAAAATAAAAAATGTTTTAATCCGATCGAATCATTTATTTTACAAACATTCAAAATTATTACATTTTAGACACTTTTTTAGTATAATTTGTTATATTATTATATTTTGTTGTAGTTATTTTAAATATTAAAAAACCAAGCATACCAATTAGAACTATATTGCCCCAAGAGGAGCTTCAAAAGTAACAAGATTATATTAATATCTTGAAAATATACAGAAAAATGGAGTCAAAGGAAATATTAATACAAAAAGCTGATGGCGTACGCACAATAATTTTAAACAGACCAAAAGTAAAGAATGCTGTGAGTCTAGATATGTTTCAATTTATGACGAATCTTTTTAATAAAGATGCTGAAGATGAAGAGATTGTTGTCACAATTATTACAGGTCAGTAGCAATTATGAATATCGCATACATATTTTATTCTAGAATTTTTCATTTTTTCTCAGGTAATGGTGATTATTTCAGCAGTGGATTTGATATAGGAAAACTTTCAACGGTTGGAGACCCAACCGAAGTTCTAGATAAGTCAGTCCCTTTAGTCGAGAACTTCGTAAGAGCATTAATCAACTATCCAAAAATCGTTATTGTGCTTGTCAATGGTCCAGCTGTCGGTGTTGGAGTAACATTGTTAACTTTGGCCGATGTTGTCTATGCTTCAGAAAAAGCTACATTTCGGACTCCTTTTACAAGTTTAGGTATTTGTCCAGAAGCGTGTTCCAGTTTCTTATTCCCGAGACTTTTTGGCCGAAGCATGGCAACAGAAATGCTGATATTCAACAGACTGATAGATGCCAAAGATGCCCTCAGGATGGGGTTAATATCAAAAATTGTGCCTCATGATAAACTTCCGGAGTTTTACGAAACTTTGAAAGAATATAGAAAACTTCCTGCTGAAACTTCCAGAAATAATAAAGCTTTAATAATGTGGAACTTGAAGTCAGTTTTGTTAAAGACGAATGAGGAGGAGTGCAAAGCAATGAGAGCCAGCTTTGAGTCTGATGATTTTTCAAATATTATGATGAAGTTTCTATCACGAAAAAGCAAATTATAAGTACATGCATGTATTCTTGATAAGTACTTGTTATTTGATGCCAATTTTTTAGTGTTATTCATTATATAAATATAGGAGGAAATTAATACACAATGATCGTTTTTTATTGATTTATCTCATCCTTATACCTCGTCTGTTTAATATACTTGTACTTATCCATTGAGAAAAATGAAAATTAAACAAACAAAATAAACTGAATTAAAAAGGGCGCCTTTTGATCATTCAGTTCTGCCAATTGTACCATTAAAAACCCTAACATTGAAGTCCATGCTTTCCATCATAACATTTCTAGGTTATGTTGTTTGGTTGATAGTACACGACATAGTGCAGAATAGAAACAGCTTTACTAGTGATTTAAAGTATATTTAATAGAAATATAAAATAAAATGAAGAGATTATCAGAAGAACGGACGCAGATATTGTTTCAAAAGTTAACGAAATAGTGAGTACCTTGTTAATTTCTTTAAAATTATCAAATTTCAGTATACATTTAAACGAATCTTTTCTTAACTATTATTTAATATTCCAGCATTGGTGCCAATGTGAAGCAATTGATCGAAAGGCCTGATGGTTTATATTGCTTTAGAGAGAAGAAAGACCGAGTGTATTACGTAGCTGAAAAGATATTAAATTTGGCAAACACATTCCCTCCCGATCAACTAATATGTGCAGGAACATGTTTCGGAAAATTTACAAAATCAAATAAGTTTATATTGCATATAACAGCTTTAACATACATAGCTCCGTATGCACAATGTAAAATATGGTTAAAACCCAGTGCAGAACAACAGTTTCTGTATGGAAATCATGTGTCAAAAGCAGGCCTCGGAAGGATAAGTGAGAATGTAGAGAAGTATCAAGGTGTTGTTATTTACAACATGGCTGATTTACCACTTGGATTTGGAGTTGCTGCACGATCTACTGCAGAATGTAAACATGCAGATCCCTTAGCTGTTGTTTGTTTCCATCAAGCAGACGTAGGTGAATATATTAGGTCCGAAGAAGATTTATTGTAGATTTAAAATAAACTTTGTTTTTTTACTAAATAGTTGTATAATTTTTTTCCCAATGATTAACCAGTTTAACTAATTAGGATCTTTGATTAGAAGAAGAACAGCTAATGGAAAAGAACTTGAATTTATTATTCCATTACTTTAGAATCATAACATCCAATATAAATACTTTTACATAAATAGAACATTTCTCATCCTACAGGTTGTTCCTCTACAATTAGGTTGATTAGAGATTAGACTGTATAGAGCGAGGGTGTGCCATCTGCCAAGAAAATACAAATAGAAATAAACTTAACAAAAATGAACTAAGTAAATACATAGTCTGACTCAATATTAATATCCCATGGTATCTGGAACAGGTCAGCAGGCAAAGGAGTGCAGTGAGTTGATTTGTAGTCCTTCATGTACTTTCGGGTCTATAAAAAATTTTATGACATGAAATGAAATTGAAGAAATGTTTGAAAGGTATAGACTTACCAAATACAACACCATTTGATTCTTTTGGCCCTCAGTCATGCCCTCACCTATCCTCATAGGATAGGACTTTGAGTGTTCTGATATGTAGGACTCTAATAAGGAGCGACATAAGTCAGGATTCATGTTATGTTCATGCAACAGTGCATCTAAACGAAAAATTAATGTTTAATTGTATTTGTAAACGTTTTAAAAGTATCGTGACTTACCTTGCTTAGTAGGTGCTCCTCCTAAATAATTGTCCAAAACTTGAACCTGGCTATCTCCGACAACCAGGGGAAACCTGTAGCGTAACAATTTTATCAACAAGTGGTTCCCTCTATTACTGGAAATATCACCCTCACTGTGAAATAAATTAAGTTGCATTGAATTATACATTGCATTCTTTTAATATGTGTTATAACTTACTCCAAACAAATAACTTCATCTTCCGTACGTCTAATAAGTAATACAGGGCCGGGGTATTTAGTTAATTGTTCTATGTTATTTAGATTGACATATTGTCGGATCGCTAGCCTTACAATGGATTCCCACCATGAAGGCATGTAGCGTACAGCAAGAGGTAATATGTCATCAAAAGATGCATCTAGTATCTACAAAGAATTAAAGTTTCGTGTTAAAATATAAAAAATAATACGATTATGATACACACAATTCCCTTTACGTCTGGATAGTTCATCGCAGCCCAAGTGGTTGTGTATCCTCCAATACTCCATCCGTACAAGAGAATATTCTCTGGTTTGAAACTTAATTTATGAATAGCAAATTGTATAACAACATCCATGGCATTTTGTTCTTGTTCTGGATATGGGGTGCCCTAGAAATGCGTGCAATTTTAAAACAACAAGTACTTTGAGTTTATTATAGGAACTTACAGTACTTCCACCAAATCCAGGATGATTCCATCCCAGCACAGAGTAACCAGCCTCTACAGGGGTCCCCATTATGCCGATCTCATAAAACCCTGCATTACCTTCACAACAAATCACTAAAATGTGGCCATTTGCTGTAACTTTGCGCTTGTCCACAAACATGCTGTCAATCTCGTTGTTGTCTCGAGACAACAATTTGTATCTAATGGCTCTGTTCACCTCAACCAGCTTTGATCGACCCTGCAATAAACCTTGAGCTATGACCATTTGCAAAGCTCCGATGGAACCAGGATAGATGAGACGGATGCCGAATGTATGAATAGCAATGTAGCCGATGATGTGGCACGGCAACGCAGTAATAAATTGAAAAGCATTGCGGTGCGAAATGGACTTTTGGTTGTATAGTTGACGTTTGATTTGATCCCTAAGAAAACGGTAATGTGCTTTTAATAAAAACTTTGCATTTTATGGTTTTGTGTGTTTACCCTTCAACGTCGCTCCATCTGAATTCTATTGGCCATGCATAGAATTCAAAGTCGTATGCGGCTAATTGCTGTTTAACACTAGGGCTCAAACTCTCCTGTGCACTTTGAAGGGTCCTCACGAATTTCTGGTAAATCGGGTTGTTGGCTCTACCTATCCCTCGGATGCAAATGGAAACAACCAGGATAACACCGAGGCTAGTAACGAATTTTGTTAATGTAATTAAACCATCGGCTACGAAATAGCCCTTCTTGTACAGGAGTCCTGCGATTAGAGGCGATGTGTAAATTCCAAATTTCCACATCATGTACAACTGTAACAAGAGCATAAGGATCGTGAGTAAAGTATCTCTACATTGTGCAATTGAGGTTAGTAATGCATGGTAGATATTGATTTTAAAATTATGTAATGGGTTTAATGACAATTATAGTTTGTCTATTTTTAAAACAAGTAAATATATTTTTCTGGATTTAGAGTACAACATAGAAAATATAAAATTAGATTTTTAATTTAAATTGAGATTATAATATGTGTTTGTTTAGGTATTAAAAAAACAGGAATTCATAATATGCGCAATGTAATGTATGTGGAATAATCATGATTTGTTAGTGGGTTTTCAAGAGTTTTCATAGGCTACTTGAAAGTGTTACAAAAATGGTAAATGTGAACAGTAAGAAATTTAATAGTTAACATGTGGCTAGTGGCTTAATTAACAAGGAGTACAGTTTAATAAACATGCATTTTCATTGATGGTCAGATAATAGAAGTAGAGGAACTGGTTGAAAGTGATGATTTGCAAAAAGCTCCCTCTCTTAGCACACTAATCTTGTTTGTAAACATACTTACAGACTGGATGACTTGGTCGCCCCATTTCTCCAGCCTCGAGGGCTCGTAAACCTTCTGGAAGAAGAGAAAATTAAGATAAAGTCTAGACGGCGTAATTGTGAGTTCCTCACCTCAACGGGACCATTCCCATACACTTTGATCAACCTGGGGCTGAAGAGACATCCCCACAACGCCTTCAAAGTAGACATTTTATAGCATAATCCGAATTGACACTTGAACTAAAGTTTATCTCATGCACAAGAAGGACGCTATTTCATAACAGGTTGTGTAGTTATCATGTTTCGGTGCGGCGTTGTTTTATAATTTCATAATTACTGGACGAACGTCAGTAAAAG
Organism: Quadriops clusia; assembly: GCA_033557875.1. Lineage (NCBI taxonomy): Eukaryota > Metazoa > Arthropoda > Insecta > Coleoptera > Hydrophilidae > Quadriops > Quadriops clusia. The sequence continues at coordinate 12,443 of JAWQRP010003698.1, forward strand.
ACACACTCACACATATTGACAGGTCACGGAATGTTGAGAAGTTTGCTGCAGGTCGACAGAGGAAAGGTGCAACGTCACACGTTGACGGGTGACCTCGTTGGTATTCACTTCGGGGAAAATTAATTTTTCTTACCACCAAATGACGCCTTGTCACCCTGGTCGATGGTGGCTGTGGCGTTAAATTGTTTCTTTTATTTGTTGCCTCTTGATTGGCTAATTATTTTGCATGTGTTATTTGTGGGAAATAACAAAAAGCACGGGCTACTTCGATTGCAGCACTGACTGCATCTTCTACATTACTCTCTAATTGCCATTCGTTTTACCGGTTAGAGAATTTTATTTTTCATCTTTTATTTATTGCCTTAAGAATGTTCTCTCCGTATGTACGTACATATTTGCAGAAGATACTTAATCATTGTATATTATTGCAAATGAGTTTTCCAACAATGCAATTCAAATAAAAAATGTTAATACATTAATGTACAT
>JAWQRP010003699.1:0-12928 GCA_033557875.1 Quadriops clusia
ATTTTTTCATAGTGGCGCAACCATCGATACACACTCACCATAGAAATCATATTCCTTAAAATGGGAAAATTACCGAAGGACGGACGTACGTACGTACGTACGTACGTTACGACGGTAATTATGTTTGTTGATTTTTACGAATGCATTCGCAAGGGGTTAAACTATGTAGTTAATAATAAACCGTTTCATTAAAAATGTGATTGTAGAGTATTAGACCATATTTATGCACAGGCAGAAAATGCTTACAAACCAATAATAAGATTGTTCAAAGGATGATTACTTCATTAAGACGCAACCGTCCAATTTAACTATAACGGTAGGCGGCGAGTTAGATTCACTGTTGAAAAATAATAAGTATACATGCTTAGGTATGAGATTTTATCCGAGATGCACGAATTTTAAATAAAAAGGCGCATTTGATTAAAGAGCTTTGCGGCAATCATTATAACCAGATCCTAGATAAAAGTTGTTTCCAAACTGTATTTTTTCAATTAGTCTCGTGTGTATATTAGGACTAAGTTTCTGTTCGTTTTTACGAAACATTTTGCGTAGATTCTACATAAGGTTCATAAAGTTTTTTTTGAGGATATTAAAAATTCTCATATATCATTGAAAAAAACTACGGTAGTTTAACATCAAGTAATAAAAAATCAAAAACATTTAAAAAACGTATGTAAATGTTATATACACCTTGAGGATAATAAAATGTCCCGTTCTAAAGGAAGATGAGAAAAAACAAACGTGTTAAAAAATGCAAAAAAGCAACTGATTACCCTTAGAATGGTTTCCTAGTATTTATTTCATCTGCTGATGGCTGTACGTCTCGTATCCACGAATGTTTGTTTATAGTTGAGGTATTACGTATTCATCCAGGAGGAGCAACTTCCTCTATGAAGAAGAAACTTTATTTATATTCAGCCGGGATAGCCTCGGCGTATACTGCTCATAATCAGTGGCACACACTATCCATACCTTATGCAGCCCATGGGAACAATCTTAAAATTCAATGTAGACTTGATTTTTTGTTCGATAGTAATTTGAAAACAAATTCGATAAGCAAGTTAGGAAGTGCCCGCGCCTCTCGAGTAATATTTTACCAACCCAATTTGACGCTTCACTGGTTTCGAGCGCACCATTGTTTTTTATTAAAGAATAATTTATAAGTGGTTTTCTACTAAGAGAACAGCAACGGCTCACTCAAGGGCCCCAGTATAAGAAAACCAGTTTCATTTTCACTGCGAGCTTTTTGCGCCTGGAACCCACAAGAATCTGGATTCAATGCGGTCACCGCGTTATGTACTGACTTCAGAAGTGTTTTGATGACTTTCCAAGTGTTTCTGATCACTTTCCTCCGATATAAATTTTAAAATGACGTTAAATGAGCTGCGACCTGCGGTCGCCGCAACGTTTATTGAGCTCCACTCCACATTTTTCAGATGGATTTTCAGGAATGTGCTTACAATGGAATCTCAAAGTCATAGTTTAATTGTATGGTAAGCCCAACAAGGTGATTCATAGTTTAATATATCAATCAAAATTTAATGTTTATCAATTAAAATTTAGGGTGGTATTATGGTAAGTGATTTAAACTTAAAAAGCTCTTTACATTCAAGGTTACAGAATTTAAACGAGAAATTTCGTATAAATTATGTAACCTTGAATTTGAAGAGCCCTCTAAGTTTAAATCCACATACCATGATACCACCCTTAACATTTATGTACGGTTTTTAATTTTTTTTTTTTGCAAATGGGGGATTCACCGAAACACCAACGCATGGAAGTTGTTCTAAGACACGATATGGCTGGTTTGATAATCGAACAACACCTTTTTACTTTATCCGAGAAATAAAATCAAAACTTTTTAGAATTTTTGCAGAGCAGTACCGATTAAGTCGTGCCCCAAGCTATATGGCTCCCGCATGACAAAGGCAGTGTCTTTTTTACGATTATTATGTATTGTTGTAAATGACCGCCGTCGAATTTGTATTCACCCGGAGCGGCGGGTTGAGATGCAAGTCACGCACCTTGCCCGATTCATATTTTGGAAAAGTGAATGAGAGGAGTGTATTATATAAATAACTTAGCTAAGGTTGCGGCACGTAAACGTACTTTATGATCGCAGCCATCTAGATAGCGCTGTTTCCTGTGTCCAATCCATGCGAGTGTCTTCGTGAGACACACTCGTCATTCTCATGCATTTTTACCTGCATACGCCTGCCTTTTTACCTCCCCCCGGCCTCCGTCTCTTTCTTTCTCCGGGCATAAATTTTCAACGAGCATTCATGAAATAAAACTTGCGGTTAGGTGAAACGCGGGGAGGATACGTTCCTCTTGTAAAGACCTGCTAGACCCTAACACAACTTCGTGTAACTCACCGTTTTCAATCTTTTCCTCTCGCGGCATATTTTCCCAACTTCTCGACACACCTACATGCATGGTCATAAAAGAAGACGTCCTTTCCAACACGGCGACGTTGATGTTCGCACCCACATCCAAAACAATTTCCTGTAACTCGTCAACGTCAATTGATCGGTACACTACCTTTTTCATCGTCAAACTATACGAAATAATGTAAAAGTACCACCTGGAATCATGGTCATGTACTTCCTTTCCGGTAGTAGGTACGATTACAAACGAGGCCTTAGTACTCACGACGTACTTTACCATCTTGTTGCTAACATTCAGAACACATTTCCTTGTGGCAACTATCTGGGAGACCTCATTTCTAGATCTACGGGTGACTTACAATACCGTCAACTAGAAAATTGTGTATGCAACTCTCGTTACTGGTGATCTGCATGACGCTAAATAGTAAAGCACCAGTACTCCAGGTTGGAAGGTGAAAATTTCAGAAAAGACCAAGCACCTGGAGGAAACCCTTGACTAATGACTCAAATGTAGTCACACCTTGACAGTAGCATTGTCACAGCGACAGTGATAGTACTCTGGGGACAAGCTCTTAGGTAAATCGTGGAGACCTCAGCCCAAACTGATACAATGGTGCTACATCACCACCGCAATTCCTATAACCACATATGGATCGGTGGTGTGGTGGACCAAAACAACCGGCTGAGGAGTGAAGATTATGAACGTTCGATCTAAAGGTAATTTTATCATATATGTAAGGGGATGAAACATGCGAGACAGGGTCCCTCCTTCTGATTCCAAATATAAAGCGAAGGCAGCTATTCTGAATCCTCTGAATACGCCTTGGATCGAAAGCATCAATGCAACCATTTTTGAGTATTTGCAGTGACATGCCTCCTAAAACGCAAACCATAGTCTAAGGTGATTCCCAAAACCTTCACCGTGTCCGCAACTACAATGGCAGCATCATCGATAGAAACATGCAAATAGGACACAATCAAGCTCAGTAAGCGTTGAGGGGCGTTTCTCATTTATCACACAAACGCATCAACAACTTGACATTATCTGTTAACCAAGAAGCAAACTTCGAGAATCTGAAAGTAGTTACTGGAGATTGCATGTCGAAAATCCAAAGAAGATGCGCATTAAGGAAACCCAGTTTATCATCCAGATCTTCAATATCAAAGATGCTATACGGGACAGTGCATAAACCAGCGTAAAAATCATTATAATCGAAGACACTAAAATCCCGACAGGTTCCCTCCACAACGTCACAGGAAACCTCCACAATATTCAACCGGCGAAAGAGTAAACTATGATCAGCAACATTACGCACCTCAATCACCCCAGAATTACACACAGAAGCATCTTTACACACCATCACCAAGTCAATAAGTTTACTAGAATGAGGAGTCACTCTCGTAGAATCAGTTATAATCAAGGAGGTTTAATAATATATAGGGAAGGGAGAGGACAAATCGTACGCGCACCCGTTTCACTCATGGACGGGGCGAGATGAGGTAAATCGCTGAACATTTCTGTACATTCGTAGCGAGCCCGCTCTTCGGCGCAACCGGGATTGCATTTGATTGGCCACTCTCCTACTCCTTCTCGGAATCGCCGAAAAAAACTGCTTACACTTTTCGTGTCTATAAGCTTACATTTGTCCTCTCCCTTCCCTATATATTATTAAACCTCCTTGGTTATAATCTACCTCAAATTGTACGACTCAACCACATGTACCACAATAATCCAAACGGAAATCATGACGAGAGAAAAGTGTACGAAGATATACGCTACTAAACGCTTCCGGGGGGTGCACATCTATATCGTCGTAGACAGTCAGGCTACTCTGAGGGTTCTGAAAGCAGTCAGCGCAGATTCCAAGATCATCTCGCAATGTAAATTAGCTGTAAACCGGGTAGCAAAGGGGAAGATGCTGGCAGTAATGTGGGTACTTGGTCACGTCGAGATAGAAGGTAAGGAAAAGGCTGATTCTTTAGATAAAGCAGGGACCAACACTCGCTTTCAGGGACCAAAGCTCACATTCAAAGATCATAGCGCCCTTTCAGGAGTCACAGCTCCCTTTCAGGAGTCACAGCTCCCTTTCAGGAGTCACAGCTCCCTTTCAGGAGTCACACAGCTCCCTTTCAGGAACCACAGCCCCCTTTGAGGAACAATAGTTCCCTTTCATGGGTGATAAGTCTCTTTTAGGGACAAGAGCTTCCTTTCAGCAGGCAGAACCGTCATACGGCATCCAAGTCGTATCGAAAAAAGACACCCCACAGATAGGAAACCAGGACAAAAAATACCTACTGGGCAAATACACCAGGTCAAAGGCAGGTTAAAAGCCTAACTAACCATTGAACAACGACAACCCAACAACTTTTGGGTCTCACCAAAGCAGAAATTAGACTACTCTGTACTTTTATGATAGGTCATTGTCTCTCCACGTGCCACTGTTCTATCAGGTGCCTTTATTGTGTCAGGTGCCACCTACATAAAAATGGCAAAGAGACATGCCCAATCTACAGGTTATGTGAACAACCCATAGAAACGATCCAACACATATTATGAGTGGCAGTCCTTAGCCGGCAAGAGATTCAACCTTATGGGCAAGAAGCACAGATCTCCAACCCAACATTAACCATCCGAATCACCAATTATCCATATTGTTCGGTCACTGATTTGAACGTCGCGATAATTAGCGTCGATCGTTCACGTATCAATGCCCCAAAGGGTTTAAGTCACTTTATACCAAAGAGAGTTAAAAGATTGAAGACGTACCAAAGACCTAGGGCTTCAAAGACAGTTGAAGTATTGAAGATGTACCAAAAATCTAGGGCTTTAAACAAAAGAGTTCAAAGATTGAAGTCGTAGGCAGTTATAAGATTGAAAACGTACTAAACATTTAAAAACGTAAGACAAAGATCTAGGGGTTTCAAGGCAGTTAAAGGAGTGAAGACGTATCAAAAATCTAGAGCTTTAAACAAAAGAGTTCAAAGATTAAAGTCGTACCAAAGATCTAGGGCTTTAAAGACAGTTACAGGGGTGAAGACGTACCAAAAATCTAGGACTTTTAACAAAACAGTTCAAAGATTGAAGTTGTAGGCAGTTATAAGATTGAAAACGTACCAAACATTTAAAATCGTAAGACAAAGATCTAGGGCTTTAAAGACAGTTAAAGGAGTGAAGACGTACCAAAAATCTAGAGCTTTAAACAAAAGAGTTCAAAGATTGAAGTCGTACCAAAGATCTAGGGCTTTAAAGACAGTTACAGGGGTGAAAACGTACCACAAATCTAGGGCTTTAAATAAAACAGTTCAAAGATTGAAGTCGTAGGCAGTTATGAGATTGAAAACGTGCTAAACATTTAAAAACGTAAGACAAAGATCTAGGGCTTTAAAGACAGTTAAAGGAGTGAAGACGTACTAAAAATCTAGGGGTTTAAACAAAACAATTCAAAGGTTGAAGACGCACCAAAAATCTAGGGCTTTAAACAAAACAGTTCAAAGATTGAAGTCGTACCAAAGATCTAGGGCTTTAAAGACAGTTAAAGGAGTGAAGACGTACCAAATATCTAGGGCTTTAAATAAGACAGTTAATGGAGTGAGGACGTACTAAAGATTTAGGGCTTTAAATATGACAGTTAAAGGAATGAAGACGTACTAAAGATCTAGCGTTTTAAATAAGACAGTTAAAGGAATAAGACAGTTAAAGGAGTGAAGACGTACCAAAAATCTAGGGCTTACTTACTGCAACTCGTCGACATCAATAGTCGGCTCCTCATAAACTTGATCCTTCTGATGGCCAAAGATTTAAAAAACTTAAGGTTTGAAGTCTAGAGACCAAACTGGATATTTATTTTTAATATTTAATGTAAACGCGAATATACGCAGCAATAGTAGCTAAAGTTAGTAGCTAAACTGAGCAAAAAAATCTATTTAGTGCTTGTCTACTCATAACTTAGTAACTTGAACAAGTATACCTAGGCGAAACGCAGTTGGGGTTTCAGCGACAATAATAAAAGGGCTAATTTAATTATCTATTATAATTTGGGAAATATCGATCTTGAAGAATTTAAAAACTGGATGAGATTGACAAAATAACTTAAAACAGCAAAAAAAATGTCCCAATCTCATAATCAGCCAAAAAGCACCTACGCACTTTGTAGTGGGAGAAGGTTTCTTGTTCAAGGAAATAGGAATGATTTCTATTGACCTGACTAAACTCTCCACTAAAGTTCTTACTTGTTTAAGAACTAAGCGCATCTGTCTACATCGCACAAGTAACTAAATTTAGTTACTTGCTTTAGTTACCTGCTTTAGCTATTGACCGTGTGTAAATTCGGCATAACGTTTACCACATGTGCAGAAGCATTTTTCAATTGGAAGAAGTCATTAGCATGCTATTCTATCTCCTCACGAAACTGAGTTAATAATTGCTCCATGTATGGTCTGGAATCATGGTTCTATATAGATACCTTGCTTCCTTTCGAACAGTACCGCGTGGTAATTATCTAGGGGAGCTCGATTTCTAGACCTAGAGGTAATTTACAATTCTGTCCACTTGAAAATTCTGTATGAAACTCTCCTCAATGGTGATTTGCAGTAAGTAAAAAATTAGTCCCAGAAGCCCTAGGATGTAAAGTGAAAATCTCAGAGAAGACCAAGCACCTGCAGGAAACCATTGACTAACGACTCAATTGGAACTCACACTATGACAATGTCATTGTCAAAGCGACAGTAATATCACCGTAAGGACAAGTTCTTTGGTAAAACGTGGGGACCTCAGCCCAAACTGATACACTGGTACTACACCACCATCGCAATTCCTATAACCACATGTGGTTCGATGGTGTGGTGAACCAAAAGCAACCAGATGCAAAAGAAGTTACAAAGCTTTCAAAGACTTCAACGACTACCCTGTATTGGTACCACGCGAGCAATACTAACCACTTCAACCACGCCTCTGGAGGTAATCTTGTACCTCTTGCCGCTCCAGGAGCACATTAAGAAGGATGTTTTGATGTGTGCCCTGAGCGGGCAAACTTCCAGTACATATTGTGATACGTCAAAATTCTCGATTACATCCAATCAGAAACTTTGATTCTACCGTCAGACTGCATGCCAATCGAATTCCGCTTCGATAGATGCTGTGAGGTACTTGGGGTACTTTTGAGGCAGTCCGATGTATTCATATGGGATCGCCTCACAAGTGCCCAAAGGGTTGACTAGGATCATTTACCGGTTGCGAACGTGGACACGATTCGTCGCAGTTGTAATTTTAATTCTACAAATAATCTTTTCATAATTTTAATCATAGAATGAAGCCGCATCAAAGATCTAACAATTTTGGAATGTAGGGAATTCATTTAGATACTTTTAGTGTGTTATTTGAGAGTTTAATATAATTTCGATGTTTGGTGCCTCTGAAGAAGCCTAGTACAAGTCGTTAGGATAAAACAATAAAAATTGAAAGTCCATTTAAATACAATAGAATACTACCTTGTCCCACACCAGACAATAGTCCGATCTACCTACATCAAAAACAATCTTTTGTGATCTCTGGAAAAAATAATCCGGGAACGGAATGCCTCAGTCGGTATTCAGATGGTTCAATACGGTTTTTTGATCTTGGGATAATTCATCAAAGATGTTGGAACTTCTGACTTGATAGTAAATCTTCCTGGAACTACATGTTAATGTCGACTTTAGTAAAACCAATTTGTGTTGTCAAAAATGGACACAGATAGTAACGTACGTGAACCGATTAAAACCATAGACCCATCAACAAAATTTAGAAAGTTTGTCACCTTTCACAACATAATGAATCTTAGATATCCGTTTTCTGGAAGACAGCGTTCCCATAGTCATAAAGGAAAGGTCGCCGCTTTATGACTTATTTTATGACGCGGGCTCGACCAATTTCGCGGACTTTCCTATCAGGGCCTTCGATAATGAGCCAGCGTGATGCAGACGAGTACCATTTAAACATTTTTATTTATTGAAATATGAAGTCGAATGATAAAAAGTCGGCATTACGGCGCAGTGTTCACCGGAACGGTCATTATCGCCACACATTAGAGAAGAGCCAGCAAGGGATTATTACGTGAGATACAACTTAACAACAATAATCAATTATTAGAAGAATTTGTAGTGGTTTCAGTGGGTGTAGTAATATCGAATAATGACAAGGTAGCGCCCGCTACGCCAGGTGGACACAATGGCCAGGGCCGGCTCGCGGCTCATTTACATAATAACCTTTTTTGCTTCGCGAATCTATCGGTGTGTGAATTTTCCCACCTCAACGTTCGATAAAAGCGTGAATCTTTTAATATGTCCCTTGCAGTAGAATAAATCGTTTCATTTTCCGCGTTTGATTTAGCTGGTGCCAAGAATTGTCCAAGCAATTGGGCACAAAACACAAAGAGGTAATGAACTAAATCCTTCCCTGTCCGACGAAATCTCTGTTATTTCGTCGCAGTGGTCATTTATTCTCACTTCAGTTCAGTTCGCGATTAAAGATATTTTCAATTTATCATTACGGGATCGTGCTGGAGTCCACGGATGTGACTCTCGCGTGGTACAATCCGAAGTGCCTATTCCACCCGACACTGTTGCATTCTTCCATCGACTTTTGAAGGATCTCCTCGAAATATGAGAGAATAGAGATGGCATTGCTATATTGCTAACACGTCAAATCCTTCTGGATCAAAGAAGAAGAAGATGAAGACTAACATTTCCATAACCTTCTTATTGTCAGTTCGGTTGCCATCTTGATGGCGAATCAACATGACAACTTGATGGTAAAAGAATTGGGTACGGCATAGGGTCAAGATTGGAACTTTAAATATTAATCCAAAATCGGTAATAAGAAATACAATTATTACAGGCTGAATCGCTGGTACTACCGCGTGCTTGGTTCACGTATGTCTAATTCAAATGGTTAGCGCAAAATACATGAAACAATAAAACGGTAAATAGCGGTTTATCTTCGTTACTTGATCTAACTGACCATCGGCTAGGACTACCCGACGAGGGTAACATGTGGATAAAATTATTCAAGTCATATATGACTTCAGGGAGTCAAATGGTAGTCGTAAATTGCCTGTCCTCTAGTTTCACTCTTGTTACCGGAGTTCACCAGGGTACGGTCTTTGGCTCCACCTTGTATGTACAATATCTATACGTCTTGTCTCCTCTGGCATTGTTTGGTCGCCCATCTAGCTAAGTCTAGTGCTGTACTAGTTGCTCTTAAACGTTTGCAGGACCCGATGGTGTCCAAAGTACATATTTCCATCGATGGTGGTGCCATTCCGATTTAGACTCTGTGAAGATGTTAGGATTATCGGGACTTCAAAGTGGCACTGAGAAGGTATTTGCTATTGGGGGTGATTGCCTTTGAGTAGATGATGGGTTGACTTGGGTGAGGTTTTGTGAGATTTCCTAGTATTATTTGGGTTGTAGTCTTCGTCTTGGTGGTTGGCGCCTTGGTGGTTGGCGCCTTGGTGGTTGACGTTTTGGTGGTTGGCGTTTTGGTGTTGGCGTATTCGTGGTTGGCGTATTCGTGGTTGGCGTATTCGTGGTTGACGTCTTGGTAGTTGGTCTCTTAGTGGCCCACGGTGTTTAGACGGTTGGGCGGTGCGGTTTGAGGTTGAGTCGAGCACGGGTCTAGTATTTTTCCTTTTTGTTCCCTTTTTTGTCGGAGGGGTACAGAAGAACCGTCTGTTTGTCAGGCCCGTCACCGTCTCACTGTCTCCTCCCTTTCCTCCTTTCTCGCACCCATCGTGATTCCGTCATACCATTTGTGTAATCTCCTTCTCTCTCTTGGACCAGTAAATCCATCGTGGGAACCAATAGCTCTAGCCTCCTCCGGGAGCCCCATCTTCAAAACGCCCTCGTACACCAGGTTCCACAATGTTGGGCCGAGGACGGACCCCTGCGGTACTCCTGCCTCCACCATCATCGATTCCTCTCTCGTGATCCAGATTGGTCTATACAGGTAGTCCGAAATGACGTTTACTGGATAGTCTTACATCTGTCTTCCACGCAGTTCCCTTTTTATGCTCTTGTGCCCGATGGTGTTAAAATCGATTTTGACGTCCATGGTCACACTCCAGTTCTCATTGCCTTCCTTGGCCGACTGTATTTTGTTCTCTATAGCCATGACAGTTGACCTTCCCTTTCCGAAGCCATATTGATTTTCAGTCAGACCTTCCTTTTCCTCCACATCCCTCTCCAGTCTTTCTCCTATTAGTGCCCCATATATCTTTTCCATTGTGTTTAGGAGGCAGATCAGTCTATATTTAATTTTTTGGTCTCATCTTTCCGTTGTCATTTCATCTCTCGTTTCTCCCTTCAGTCTCCATTCTACGATCGTTCTGAGATCCATCCAGTCAATCACTTCTCGACCTCTTTCTTGTATGTTTCTTCCTGTCCTTTCTTCACTTAACTCGAAATATATCTAGCGGTGATCGCTTAGGTTTCCACATCCAAAACCTCCCACTTTTTAATTTTTCTTGCTACCCCGCGGTGCAACTGTATCCACATAACTTTCGTTTCTTCCTCTCACCAAGGTCGGTCTTCTCTCAATGTTTATAGCCATCAAATCCAGGGTCGCCATCCATTCTGTCCAGTAGTCTCCCCTTCGATCTGATACTGGTGCCTCCGCCCCCCTCCCTTGCGGCGATGTCGCATTTATGTCCCCCACAACAATCTTCTCACCGTTCGTTGCGTTGACTTCTTCCGCTAACTTGCTGGTGCCAATTCCTTCTCCTGCATTCGTCGTCTTCTGGTTTCTTCATTCAGGATCTTCGAAAGCTTGGACACTTGGTTTGGTCCACCCGGTGTCGTTTTTTCTTATAGGTTTTACAATATGCCTCGTTTCTGTATTTCTTGACCTTATGTCTCTCCTCCACGCACTTGAGGCATTCACTCCTCATACTTTTTCCCTTGCAATCTGGTGCTGGGTATCCGAACTCCAAGCATTTGTACCATCTGGTCACCTGTATACTTTCTCTAACGTCACATTCTACCCATCCTATCTGCAGCTTCTCCAGTTTTGCCATTCCTTTGGCTTTCTCCTTGGATATATCCACCACTGCCATTTGGCATACTCAGTTAGTTCTAACTAAGAATTTAATTTTTGTCCTATCTTCTTCGATCGAATTTTCATTGCTTTCTTTATTGCCAAGATAACCTCGATCTTTGTCAACTCCCCGTTCATGTTTGTCACATGTATGATTGATGATATCTTTTTGTCGGGTGGTACCAGTTTTTGACCTATTTTGTCTTCAATTTCGTTCCTTAGTACGTTGGTCTCCTCCTGCTTCCCCTTTATACCTTAAGCAGTAGGTTTTCCTCTTTCGTCCTCCTTATTGTCCTCACCCTCACTACAATGCTATCAACATCTACACTGGTCTTTACCGCTTTTAATAAGTCGACGTATGATTTCTTTCCGGCCTAGACTATAACCGTTTCTATATGCCGAAATTCTAACTGTGCTTTTTTAGCCCTTGCTCTCGCTTCTCCAGCCTCCTCATTTTTTTCCTGCTTAATATTGGAATTTCCCTTTTTTATCCTTGAACGCCATTATTTTCCTGACGTACTCTATTTCTATCTTTCCCTGTGATGCCAGCAGAATTTTGCTCTTACCTTGTATCTTTGCTCTCCACTCTACCGTCATGTCGAAGATCTTCTCCCACTCGTAGCATTCCTCTTCTCCTGTTTTCTTCCTCCTTGGCTGGGTTGAGGAAGTGTCTTTGTGGGTAACCTTGTCGAGTTCAATCAATGGTTCCAGGCTAACACTTTGAAAATGAATATGGACAAGATTATTCTGTTATCTTTCACTACTTCTAATAAATCACTCTCAGTCACATCATCTGCTATATAGCAGGCCGTGGAACGTGGGCATTAGGGGCAATGCACTGATTTTGATTAAGTCCTACCTGCGGGTCGGAAACGGCTACTGAAGATGTTGGAGAAAGGGCATCTCATTTTCCTCTGAGTTAGGGGCTATTAGTAGAGGGGTACCTCAAGGTTCCATTCTTGGTCCCCTCTTGTTCATATATGCATCAATGCCCTTCTTCTAAATGTCCAGGTTCTGCTGCCACTCACGAGGAGTTAATTACAAAGTGTCAAGTTCCTGGATTTCTTGTGGATGGTTGCTTGAAATGGAGAGAGCATGCCGAGGCAGTGGCCATGAGAATAGCAAAGGCAATCGAGGGTGTTTTTCTTGCAGCTCGGTTTTCAATTCTTTTTTGGCGCAGATTCTCCCTTGGTAATCCATTGTTTAGATTGTTCTTTGATCTCAGGAGTGTAGTGATGTATCCATGTTTCATCCACAGTGACGAAACGACGCTTAAAGTCCTGCGGATTCTTCTGGAACAGCTGTAAACCGTCCATGCAACATGATTTCGTTTTTGGCCAAGCGTGAGCAATCGCAGCACCCATCTTGGGAGTAGCTTTGTGATGTCCAAATGTTGATGCAAAATATTATGTACCCGTTCATTCGAGATGCCCACAGCACTAGCAATCTCATGCACCTTCACTCTTCTGTC
>JAWQRP010003700.1:0-12927 GCA_033557875.1 Quadriops clusia
CAAATTTGACAATTGTTCCAAGAACTAGGTTATGTTGCGTTTTAAATGACCGATATATTTGTTAGTGCCCTCTATCATTGAGGTTAATATTACTTTACTAACGGCGTTGGACCATAGATGGCAACAGATGCAAAACGCCATTAATCTGAGACATAATTTAATATGGGGATTAGCCTTCTTTATATACTCTATATTCAATGGTACTATGACTTTAAAAATTCATAACGAAACATGATAGAAAGATTCTAAAAACACCGGCATGTTCAGTAAGATGTCTTCTGTTTAGAAATCAAGAAAACTGAAATTTGACCCTTCTAAAGATTTGGTCCCTTTTCCTATGGACGGTCACAAACTATATTGCAGCGCATGAACAATTTCTCAATTTATAAATACCTAGTGGTCGAAGTTATTAAAAAAACTAAATAAGTCAATAAAAGTGTAAAAAAAAATTAAAATGAAAATAGGAGAAATGTGTGTTTTTAATTACAGATATAATTTATTTTTGTATATTGTTCTAAGCACCCGGTTTTAAAATTTAGATTCTATAACACTCGCTTTTATGCACTGTAATAAAAAAATCTTTACAAATTATTACAACGGGTAATAAAAATTTTATCTTAATCATTAGCTTGTATAATATAGTTTTTTTTAATTAGTCACGATACACTCACTCGCTCGCCACCTCACACATGTGCTCGTTTTTAATACTCTAAACTGAAGTTTTTAACATTCAACTGTATGATATCCGTGATTGAGATATTTAACAATCATTAACTACATGTTTGATTAACATTTTTCAATATTTCTATAACATCCCGTTTTATGTATAGTGTCTCCTTGATCAGCTGAGTCTCGTTTATCTAAGCATTTTAGATTGTTTGCTTTTGTAACAGAACCTCATTTAAATATTAATGCAGTAGACTCCTTCTTATCCGGCACCTCTTTAAAAGCGCGTTGGATTTATCGTAGCTGCGATAATTAACCCCATCTTTACTACACATGCGTATCTACATGATATAGAAAATATCGGTTTCATAACTTAAGTGCCTCTGTGATCTTTCTTGAAAATGTAAAACATGTAATTTTCATTAGTCAATCGCCTTTAATACTTTCGAGTAGAATTTTAGATGTGATTTACAATATTTTAAACACATATACTCTTGTGTCAGAATTGAATTGATTTAATTTTTAGTTTTCTAATAAATATAAAAAAATCCCCGATGAACCTTCGCTGACCGTGAAACGCGTATCTAAGAAACAGTTAACCATAAAAATGTTAAACTAAGTAAACTTCTTTTATTGTCAGAACTTATTCCCAAGAAAAAATCTTTCATTTACATGTATTGCAATTACGAACGTATATTACGTGTACAATAAATGTTTATTTTCCGTATTTTTCTTTAATTTTCGTTTTTATCTGGCATTTCGCTTATTCAGCGGGCTTCCAGTCCCTAGATGCACGGTCAAGAGGGAGATTTCGATTATAATTATAGCACGTATTTCCTATTTTTCGTATAATTTGCGATTCCGCTATTAGCGAGATCCGTGCATTATAAGACAATAGTTAACAATACAGGTTTCCTCTTTCCAATAATGGCTCTCAATTACAAGGAGCATCTGTCTTCAAAATCCCCAGTGTTAAACGCCACCACTTTGAAATTCGTACTTTTATTAATAGGCCATTTGGCACACCGGTCACACTCTTGTACGTGAGCGAGTTGTCTGTCCCTGGATTACTTCCATTACGTCCTTGAACGCGAACCAAATAATCGTTTATCTTTATATTCAACTGTCTTGAGATCGTTCGCAAAAAACAGAGATACAGCATTAAATGATGGCTGAAACTTACGGCGACGTTTATTCCTGCTCCAACTCCCGAGAGGTTAGTCCTTCCACATATATACGTGGTCCTATGTAGTCCTGAAAATTGAGATGGGCTGCTCTGGGAGGAGAATTATATCAATACGGAAAGGAAAGTTGCGGATGTAGATGTATGTTTTCTAAAGAGACGTAAAACAGACGACAAGCCTAAAAAGATAAACCCTTACGTCTATCGCTGGAAAAACGACGGAAAAGTGTTTTATTCAAAGTGAAGACGAATCTATGATTTTGTTCTTCGCGCGCATACTTACGCTACAATGTTAACAACATAAAGTCTATTCTTATAATAGGCTATAAAATTACTTAATTGTGTTTAAATCATGCGCCAAATATACAAGCAAGTGTTTCGCAAACTATCGTTTATTGGCTGCACAGCGATAAACTAATAATCACAACGATAAAGCAATAATCACATCGATAAAACAATAATTACGGCGATTGACGTACCGTATCAATTATTCATTAGCCTGACCTATACAATTAAAATTGCGTTCGCCTATTCCTGGGAAAGTACACGGGCTCAAAGTTTAAATGTATAATTACAATTTGATCTTGTTCTTGATATGTTTTCTTTTAATTATTATAAAAAAAACTTACCTATTGTCCGATACTGCTGGTGTAGAACCTAAAACAAAATAGTCTCATAAGCTTCAAAATAAACATGCAGGTGTATTAATTCGCCACTAAATTACGTGATTAGACGCGAATTTCAATTTTGTAGTGTCAAAATTTCACGGCTGAACTCTCTTCAAAGAGGCTGACATAAAGCTCCTTCGAGTCCCTTAGCCTTCCTATTAGAGATAGGTCGCTTTATTTGCGAGCAAACCTTGCCATCTTAGAATTAATATGTTCCGCGCTTTACGAAGAGCAATTTCACGGAATTAAATATCATTCTGTTATCAACAACGTCTGCGCGCCTCAAAGGGGTATAATCATCAGGCACATAACTGGGGAAATAATTAAATTTTTAATGCGTGTAACCGGGGCCGTTAGAAAGCTTTATTATTAACCTAGAGGGTTTATTGTTTTCATGCCATGCATCTTTAGGTTTAATTATTTAAAATTATTTTCCGTGGATATTCGATACAACTACTTACATCTAAGAAGATAAACAGTTAAAAAATGATTTGCATATATATAATTTTAATTCTTGTTTTACTTTAATTGTTAATAAATATGAAGTATTAAGCCTAACTGGTTTATCCTGTTTATGTATTCATATTTATTCCATACAAATAAATTTGAGCTATTTTTGCGCCTTGCCTTATTTGCTTTGCGGCGCGGAAATTCGCATTACGGTCGTATACGAAAACAATACAGATAAGCCTTTTAAATATTCAGTGATAATTTGTAAAGTATGGTCATGTACGTGCTTGTATCAGGCTAACTGCCGTTTTAATTTTAAATCCCCATTAAGTATTTACAAATGGGACATAAACGATAACGGGCGTGGAACAACACAATTCTATGTACGTACATATTTCAAAATTGCAGCACTAATAATAATAATTACAATAATAATGACAATAATAATAATTAAATTAGACATGTACATGTACACTACTATTATAGTAGTTGTTATAACAACTAGACCTATATAGCAGTCATATAGCAGAACGCAATGTCAGGAGCTGTACTACGCATACGAAGCCTGTTTAAAGGATAATTAATATATGTAGTACAATATGTTCGTTAACGCTATAGTGTTTTGCGAATTAATTAATTAAGCAAGCAATTGTGCACGTTTATACGTAGGTACTAAACGTGGTTTGTTTATTAGGAATTTCAGAGATATGTGGCACAGAAAATTAGTTAATCTGAAAGGGAGTGAAGTGAAGAGATCGGGAATTTTAAAAGCAATTGATAAATTAAATAATAAAGTTATTCTTGTGGGGTTTCCCGGATTTGTCCAGATTTTCCGGGGTCCTGAAGGTGAGTTATCGCGAAGAGGTTATTTTATTGAAAATGAAAGTGGTCTTACTCCTTCCAGATGAAAATATTCGTACCAGGCAGAATGTTTATTTACACAAATTGCTGGCAACAAGTGTTATACACAAGAAGCACTGCAACAAACCGGCAGTTCAACGACTGATTCGCGAATCCAGACTACCTTGAGACCGTAACATTCCATCTAAAGGCCGAACATGGTATATTTACAACACGTTACACATTGGTGGGAAGGAAGACTTATTTTTGCACGTGCAGAGCTAAGATGCGCCAAGACAGTAGCGAGACCGGTCTCTTATGTTTTCAACCCTGATGAATGTAGAAGAAAATTCATAGATCCTCGGGAGAAAAACAGTTTCCGGGAGTAAGGACAAACTACGCAAAGGGATGAAAGGCAAAGAGATGAAAGGCAAACAATGTCTCTTCGCACAGTTTTCGTAGATTCGCCTACTTTGAATAATGAAGTAGATAAATGGAGCAAAAAGCAGAATTCAATATGCATTTCCATTTAGCTGTAACCCCATTTCTTTGGAAAGGAAACCTCGCGGGATATTGGGGCGTCCTACAATCCTCATTTGTTTACTCCTCGACCTTCGGTTCATTTAAGAAGTGGTGGTGGTTCCGCCGAGGGATAAAAAAAGTAAATTATAAATTTTGAGGAAACATTGAACTCTTCAAAGGTAAGAAGGGTCCTTTGCCTACACCTATAAACCCTTGCATACGCTTGTATTGCGTATATACAGAAATATACAGAAAGCGCTTTAATGGTTACCCTTTTGAAATGAAAATAAATAAGTAAATCAAACGCACTTCGGTCGTCCTACGTCCTATCTTCCCCTTCGTTGAAAATTCCCTAACTAATTTATCCGTTACGAGCAAATATTTATGAACATTTGATGGCTTCATAAAATACGACGAGATTGTTATTGTCGATATCGCCGCTATATCGCGATATGGATTAGTTAATAATAAGAGCTTATAAATAAAATAAAAAGCATTAGGATTTCCGGCATTGTGCGGCAGAAGCCATTGTCAGCACATTTGTCATCATTTCCATTCGAAAGTTACTCCTCCTATGACGTGCAACCCGTGCGATTATATTACATGATTATAATCGTTCCTTTAGGGGCAGTGCTCGAACTGCAGCGACATTAAAATAATTGTCCTCGTACACCATGTGACAGATAATAGATAGTCCTGATCTCAATTAATTTCCATTATTAATGTGCCCCTACTTGGGATGGTGACGCATTACTCCAAACGCTTCCGTTTTGAATCCATTTTAGTAACATCATTTCAATTTAAACCTTTCCAGAGATCATCTTCCTGTGCCTATAGATATACATACATAATTAAAATGAATCCATGATCATTCTACATCTCCACGAACTGGAATTCTCTAGAACCACTAGACTCTCTAGCTGATAGAATATACCAAAGATCTATCGATGGATATTCTTATTTATACGATCCGAGATAATTGCACAGCATTACATTACATTACTCAATAAAATGAACCGGTCGGAGCCGCGGCGGTCTTATGAGCTGGACATAATTTGTCAGAAGATGCAAAGAACGTCACACTCTCCAAGGCTTACCGGGCGATGGTTTCCTTACGAGGCGCCACTATAGTTGGCGAACTAGTTTGATGCATCATCGTCGCGAGGAATGCTGTAGAACCAAGAAAGCATCCAGAAAAATACCACCTGTTTTGCTACTCGTGTTACCCGTTGAATGGCGTTTAAGAGCCTATGGAAGCTTTTACTATGCTATGTAACTGTCTGCCTTCTTATAAGCGAGTATTTGTACATATAAAGAATGGCCAAGACTCCTGATGTACTAGCTACATTGCGCTTTTAAATTAATATGAAATAGTCCCTTTATAACTGGATATAGTATTAAATTTAAGGTATAAATTCTTCTTAAATATCATCTAGAATAAACAGGTTAGTTCACTATTTAATTGAAAAGTAGATAAAGCATTTATTAACTAGCGTTCATTTCCATAGAAACGCACATTCATACAATACTAAAATATTATTTCGAATTTAAAATCGTAGCAGTAATTTTTTCAGAACTTTGTAACAGTTTAGTCACCATGGACACGTACTTTTAATGAATGTCATGTACGTATCTATTGCAAACAAAATGATTTCATTTTTAAATCGCGAATTGCATAAATATAAACCATTCTTTCAAAAATTCCAATTATATACATTAGTAATCCTTCATAACAGCTACCCGAGGCTAATAATTGCGTAATCTAATTTTTCATTACCTATGTAAAAGTTAAAGGTGATTTACGCATCACATAAGAAAACGTATGAATGATTCAATTTCCTTAAACACATTATTTACTTACAAAAACAGCTGTATTTGGGCCCTTTTATGCGCTTTTCCATTTTATATAAATAAGTTGTCACCAATTTCCCTTCGACATAAAATTTTTTGTAAGATATTTAGCAGAACTCGCAGCTTAATAATGTACCACAATATGTACATAAATAATTGCACACGTTTCTATGACTACAAGTCATTTAATTGACCAAAGTTTAGTTATGTTTGTAATCACTTACTTTTACTTCCTTTTTATGTTACAAATAAAAGACCACCATTTTATGCACGGTTGCTCAGCCATGAAAATGCAACGAACCATAAAATTTTCTCACTATAAATACTAGAAAAAAGATCCAATTGCATTAGTTCTCACTTAACTTTGAAACAGTTAACACAACTACTAATAATAAGCAATCATGGATAAAAGTGATATTATTATCCTGAAGAAAAGCTACGAACACTTTACACAAAAATTAAACAAAATGAAAAAACAAAAGGAAAGAAATTTGCACGAATATGTGCTCGTGAAGAACATTCTTCCTGACTTAAGGAAGCAGATGAAATCATATTATGATGAATTAAAATTGTAAATTCGTCAGAGAAATATGCAAAAAGTTATTGACGCCAACTCTAAATCTTTAGAGTAAAGGTTCGAATTTTCCTTCTTTGTAACAATGACTACTATCTTCATAGTGAAAAGTTTGACTTCCTTTATAGTTTAAACATTGACGTACTTTCATAATTACAAACAATGTAATTTCAATTTAAAAACATTATTTTTAAAATTTGAAATTCTAAATGATTGCAGAATATTATGTGCGATATCATAATAGCAGCAAATTTCTGATTTCTGACTGTAAATGCATATTTGCAATTTCTTTTGCTTGTACCACTTACTTACTTAAGTTTTAATAACATAAAACTCATATTAAGAAACTTTTTAGTTTATTTTTGTTTTACAAATAAAAGACCACAATTTAATGCATGGCTAATCAACCGCGAAAAAGTAATGAACCGTTGAATTTTCTTACTATAAATACTACCAAATAATCACCAAAATGTCAGTTCTTACTTAACTTTGAAACAGTTAACACCAGAATTAATAATAAGCAATCATGGATAAAAGTGACATTGTTATCCTGAAGAAAAGCTACGAACACTTCACACAAAAATTAAATAAAATGAAAAGGCAAAAGAAAATAAATTTGCACGAATATGTGCTCGTAAAGAACACTCTTCCTGACTTAAGGAAGCAGATGAAATCGTATTATGACGAATTAAAATTGAAAATTCGTCAGAGAAATATGCAAAAACTTATGGAGGCTAACTCTAAATCTTTAGTGTAAAGGTTCGAATTTTCCTTCTTTGTAATAATCTACTATCTTCATAGTGAAGATTCAAGTTTAACTTCCTTTATAGTTCAAACATTGACGTACTTTCATAAATACAAACAATTTAATTTCAATTTAAAGACATTATTTTTAAAATTTGAAATTCTAAATTATTGCATATTTGCAATTTCTTTTGCTTGTACCATTTACTTAAGTTTTAATAACATAAAACTAATATTAAGAAACTTTTTAGTTCATTTTTGTTTTACCAATAAAATACTACCATTTTATGCATGGCTAATCAACTGCGAAAAAGTAATGAACCGTTGAATTTTCTTACTATAAATACTTCCAAATAATCACCAGAATGTCAGTTCTTACTTAACTTTGAAACAGTTAACACAAGCACTAATAACAAGCAATCATGGATAAAAGTGACATTGTTATCCTGAAGAAAAGCTACGAACACTTCACACAAAAATTAAATAAATGGTATTATGACGAATTGAAATTGAAAATTCGTCAGAGAAATATGCAAAAGCTTATTGACGCTAACTCTAAATCTTTAGAGTAAAGTTTCAAATTTTACTTATTTTAAACAACGACAGATTCTGTTAATTTAAAACAAAATTACAATTCTAATTCATAAATACTATTGTTGAATCTTGAAAATTTAAAGTAACCCATAATGCGTTTAGTACCTTAGTTCCCATCAAATTCTCAATGAGAATACTTACAATTTCTTTATTTGCATCAGTTATTACTCAAATTTTCAGAATAAAAACCTATTTATTAATACTAATAAAATTTGCAAACAAACCTCAAAAACTTAGATAACACCGTATTCGTTCTTCCTGATTGAATTAATAAATGTAATAAAACATGCAAAGACTCATTGACGCCAACTCTGATTCGTCAGAATGAAGATCTACATTATACTTTATTATAGAATTTAATTTATTTTTCACGTATAATATTGACTTGCTGAAAATTAAATCAATTAAATATATTTCCCGATTTCTAAACATTTCATTATATTTTTAAAATTTATAACATTAATTTAAAAACTCTAAAGATGATCACTTAACAAAACAAATGAGTCGTACCTACTATTTTCTTTCGATGAATATGTTGCATTTGCATCAACTGTGCTTCAGCATTCATCATAATATTCTGACATACATTTATAACATAACTGTAATAATAAATTAATGGTATAATTATTCCTCCTCCATAAATTTCATTTGGAATAGTTTATGTGGTACAGACTCATTCACGAATTGAAAAGTTGATAAAACATTTAATCATAGACACAGGAATATAGTATTCCGGTGTCTATGATTTAATAGTGTTCATTTCCATAGAAACGCACATTCATACAATGACAAAAATATTATTTCGAATTTAAAATCGAAGAAATATTTAATTTTTTCAGAACTTTATACAAGGTTTGTCGTATTGGAAACGTACTTTTATTGAATATTATCGTCTATCTAAATTCATTTTTAAATCGATTATTACATAAATATTTATCGGTCGTTCAAGATACATCAATTACATAGTGATGCCTCAAATAACTACTTCAGCACTTATAATTATATGTAATCTAAATTTTCTTCCTTAAAATAATATACATATCGCATAACAAGTTAAGTTTACGTGTTTTGTTTAATTCAAAGAATTGTAGTTCATAACTTGTTTTTCGTCGGCGTAATATACATATTTTTTTTCATATAATTTCTTAATTATCAAAAGTTGAGTAGAAAAATTGCAAGTATATATTTATAACAAGAATTTTTTGTCAATCATCTACAAATTTAGATTCGATAGTAATTTTGGAATTAAGTTGTAAAAATATGTCTATGATTTATTGAGAGTTATCTTTTTTCACAGTTAAGTAAGAACTGATGCAAGTGAATTAATTTCCAAGCATTTATAGTAAGGAAATTTCACGGTTCATTGGTTTTTCGTGTTTGAGTGATCATGCATGAAATGAAAAATTTTTGTTTGTATCATAAAAACTGAAATAAAAACAAAAATAATAATAATAGGCAAAGTTAAAAAATGGACGATTTTTATTGAACAGTAAACTTCTATTATCTTAAGTAAGTGATCAAGTTGATATACCTAACAAAGCTGTTACACGTTTCTGAAAAAAATAATCCTATAATTTCAATTTTGAAATAATATTTTGGAAAGTAAATATTTAAATTTTTCATTTGTAAAATTTATAATTATTGTGGTGTTTGACTAAATTAATTACATGCTGTTGAATTTAGCAACAGCTAATGTTACCGCATTGTGTGTAGGTACATATAACAAGAACAAGCAGTCGGGAGTTTACCTAAACTGCAAAGTTACATAATTCCATTCCCGCGAAATTGACCTACATAGCATAAAGCGACATTTCTATACGGGCATAAATCAAATCAATTTCCCTAAAAGGGATGCCTCACACGGGCTTAACGTTAATGTTCCCTCCAAGAAAAACTCACAGGAAATTGTGTGATGCGAACGCTTTGCTCTATAAATAAACGTATATGCCGAACTTGATCATCCTTCGAGGAAATTAAATGAAGTGTTGTAATTTCATTAAGCTGAGTGTGTGTATGTATATATTTTCTATTCATGAAGTGGCAGCATTGCATTCCGGTTATTGCTGGATTAGGAATATATCACCCTACATAATAGCCTTGGTAAAAAACAAAACCACAATTATACTCAGCGCCCCATTATTTGATGAATTTACTTATTGTGAGTTCTCAAAGTTAAAAGAAAATCATTTTTCCTCATATTTTTTCTTTTAGTTATTCTACTGGAAATTGATACGGATAATTGGCGATTTAGATGATAGAACTTCGGAAAAATGGAGTTCTGCTGTAGATACTTGCAGGTAAGTGCTGGGTGGAAACCTCAAAAATCTCAATGGAACAATCTATGAATATTTATAACTAATCCATTTTAATGAATTCGAAATTTACATTTTTTACGTTTATTAGAGAATGTTTTCGTTATCAGGAGGATCGAGGCGGGCCCTGCGTTATTATTTCACGGTAAGCAATAATTAAAATGCTTCCGGTTTTCCAGCAGATTTGCAACGCCTCCATTATTACTTCCCCTGCGAATATAGCGGGAATCTAAAATATATTTTTATGAAAATAATAAAATTCCAAGAAGACTTAAACCGAGCACTTTGCGGGCGGAGTAATGTTGTTTTGGTGCACAAGCTATATCGTTTACTAATTCGCCTTTGTGCTCGCAGGAAGTTTCCGCATTAGGCATAATCTTATATTCAGAAAAATGGTCGTTACGCCTCGGCTTCATGCAATTTCGCCGTGACCCAGTTTTAATTCCATCGGGACTAAAGTGAGGCACAAACGGGAAAGAGTGCGCGCGTGGTGGTGAGGAACAGCATTAAATTAGATGTCCTTCGTTAAAGCACTCCTGCACGAGGGTAATCCATCTGGCCGCCACCACTGCGCCACTTCCGGCGCTTCATATGCTCTTCCTTGGATCCGCTTGTGTGTTTCCGGTTTTCCTTGCCCGCGGTCTTGTTTAGAGTGAGACATGGGCGCCAAAGAAAAGAGAAGTGAGCGGGCTTATTTGGCTGGATGAAAGGGAACAGTCGAAAGGGCATTAATTTCGCTGCACAAAAAACAGCTGCTTCGCGTGTGCTATTTCCTTTAACGAACGGAAATTTCCCGAGCCTTAGTTTCCTTAATTGGTGTACTGGGCGGGTGAAAAATTCCTCGAGCTCCTCAATTGACATAACGGTTTCATTTATTTAATTTGATAGTTGCGGTGACCTGTTTGGTAAACACCGTATTATAGCGATTGTATGTATTCAAACATAGTTACTTTGATTAATAAGTTCGTTAAAACGTAGGTATGTCACTTAATTGTAAATCTATATATCAATACAATTGAAAAACGACTCAATATTCACTCGGTCGTCAAAATCACGATACCTCAGAAATAGGTTAAGCAACATCATTGGTCAATTACTATATACCTGTGGTTAAGGAAAAATAACTTAAATTCGTTAAATTTAAGTAAATTGCAACTTAATTTTTAACTTTATACACAAAATGTGTTTCAAAAGTTTAATATTACCAAAAACTAACATCAAAAGTATTGTGAAGGTATTAATAAGGCCAGCATAATTAATAGAACTACGACACTTATCAGATTAAATATTGGGGTTGAGATTTAATAAGAAAAAAAAACCAGCAGATGAATCCTCTGTCTTCATAACAGTAGGTCGCGCCGGAAGCCATAAAACAAAAAAGAATTCCATTCATAGTTTGAAGAAGCGAGCAGAATTGGTTCCACATCTGGCGAGCCTAACCTTGCCGTGGCAGATGCGTTCATTGACAGAAGAGTAGTTTTGTGCCTACGACATCCGGGTGTGAACAAAAGGGTCCGGCACGGTACACATCTGAACAAAGGGGAGCCGAGAGAGAGAGAGGGGGAGGGGGATGCTGGATAATAAAAGCGGATAGCCGCCTCCACTGGCCCTTATCCGCTCGGATCCTCGACCAGCACGCTGTCGAAGAAGTCAAGTCGCGTGAGCGTCTCGAAAGGTAGTCTTGAAAAAGCCAGTCAAGTCGCGTGAGCGGACGGGCTTAGGGAGCCGAGAGTCAGGTAGAGAGCGGACGATTTCGGGAGCAGAGTCTAGAGATAGGCAGGTAGAAAAAGGAGCGTCTCAGAAGTCAAGTAGAGACGGGCCGTCGTTCACAAGAGCCCCACAGAGAGAGAGAGTCAGAGAGTCGCCACAGAGAGGGTCTTCGGAAGCCACTAGGGGTAGCCTAGATGGCAGGATCCGAGTGTTGGAGGCAAATTTCGAGTGAAAGGTTTTGTGAGTTCATTGTGATCAGTTGTTCAGTGTCTTTGGGAATATCTTCAACACCATTCATCTGGGAGTTGGGATTCGTTGGCTGCCGTCGCCAGGCAATTGCGATCAATTGTTCAGTGCCCTTGGGAATATCTTCAACACCATTTTTCTGGGAGCTTTCGGATTTGTTGGCTGCCGTCGCCAGGCGTGGGACCCAATACAGGCTAAGAATATTTGTTTTCTTCTTTTATTAGTTTCGTTCAATTCAGTAGTTAGAGAATAGGGGTCGCTAGTTTGGTCTTCGCGAGTGGGTCGTGGTTTTGTTGTCGCGTGTTCCGTTCCATTTCGGGTTTAAGCGTTACCATTTACCTTTTATTATGGTTGCGGGCGTTTGGCTTGCGTCGACGGTTTCTTGGAGCTCGGCTCAGCGAGAAAGGGTTTCCGCGCGATCCAGGGCAAGTGCCTTTAGTACCGTTTGTCCTAGTTTTTGTGTTGCCAGGGTAAGTCGGCCGAGTCATCTTTACCCCGTGGAGCCCCCTCAGTGGGGAAAGCGGTTTATAACTCGGGGATTTGCCACATCGTGGGTATAATCGGTAC
>JAWQRP010003701.1:0-12927 GCA_033557875.1 Quadriops clusia
AATATAAAATTATTGAATATAAAATTATTGAATATAAAATTATTGAATATAAAATTATTGAATATAAAATTATTGAATATAAAATTATTGAATATAAAATTATTGAATATAAAATTATTGAATATAAAATTACTAAATATAAAATGATTGAATATAAAATGATTGAATATGAAATGATTGAATATAAAATTATTGAATATAAAATTATTGAATATAAAATTATTGAATATAAAAATGGGCGACCAAAAAATTAAATAGCAAAATAATTAACGATACAAAAAATAGAGAATAATTCAATTCACAAAAAAATTAACCGCAACAAAATAAAAGAAAGAAAAAACAAACACTAAAAAATAAAATACAAAAAATAAAATAAAAAAAATTGTAATCACAAAAAATAAATAAAAATAAATCAAAAAAGAAAATCTTTTGAATAAATTCGCTATCTTTAAGTAACGAGAGTAATTATTGTAACAAAACTCAGTCAGAATCAACACCCCAGTAAGCCAAATTTCTGCATAAATTTTCGCAATGACAAAGTCAGAAAAATGGAGAGTCATGCACTTAGAAACGAGATAGACTTACAGGAATAGATAAACAGGGCAACGCGCATGTGACGTTGATAAAACAACAATTGTTCGATTTGTTTTCGTCGGTTTTACGCGATTTTAGGTTAATTTCACGACACTGATAATCAACACCAACCACTTGTTGAATTTATGATTTAGGCGCACTACTGGCGCCATCTCTTGCTACGTTTACAGCAACGTTGGTTTACAGTTAAATCAAGTAGGTGGTGAAGGAACTGGCTAAGAAGAGTAGGAGTCATCACGTTATAGAAACAAATGACGGTTTCTACGGTTGTGATCTCCGCTAAAGCAGTGACTCTCATTTAAAGCCGAAGTTCGCCGCTAGATAGCGCCACGAGTACGAAGAGTCAAAACCAACCGGCGAAATTTTAATTTAAAATTTCGTTAGATCGATACGTAATACGGAAAGTTTTGAGCTAAATTCGGCTAAACCTTATTCATCCAATTCAATTTATAAATCCACTTAAGGTTTGGTTTGACTCTGTTGTTAGGCGCGGCTAAATTTTTAGTTGTGTTTCCTTATAATTAACGATTAAGTAAATTTACTTAAGCGTTCTTTGAGGGATTAAAACTTTTGGTGATTCGGGGGGATGTTGAGAAAAAAACAGTGAAATAAAAACACACTTGCATTATAGTTTATTGACTACAGTAGTTAACACAGGTATAATTACAATAGCAAGTAACTGGAAGCACAGAGCATGCTTGTCCTGACATCACATATAACTATACCAGTTTTGAATCATTGGCGTTTCTAGAAATTTTCTTTAGAAGCAAAGCATAGGAACACATAATTGTACGAATATTTGCATCGCCGCCCATACTAATTCCTAACGAATCCCCATTTTGGAACGAAAGTTATTCTATAAAATAGTATTTTTTTGCTATAAAATAGTATTTTATGCGTATATATAAGATTTTTGAGTACGCAAGCTCACATGAAATTCCGGAATTTCGGTGAGAATCAGAGACAGACAGGAAACGGGGTTTTGATGCCGAGATATTTGCAACTTTACAGCAGGCACACTGAACTAACATTAATAAATACGATAAGCGATTTTTTCGTTACAAATCTCAGCACCCTGGATAAGTTGCGATGTCCTGGTTGGGATATTGTCTTGTTTTGATATTGTCTCTTTTTGATATTGTTAATTTTGATATTGTTAATTTTGATATAGATTCTTTTTGATATTGTTAATTTTGATATAGATTCTTTTTGATATTGTTATTTTTGATATTGTTTCTTTTTGATATTGTCTCTTTTTGATATTGTCTCTTTTTGATATTGTCTCTTTTTAACATTGTCTCTTTTTGATATTGTCTCGTTTTAATATTGAATTGTTTTGATAATGTCTGGTTTTGATAAGAACTAACTCTTTTTTTATTACTATTTAATTTAACAACGTTGCTTTGTGTGCGTTTTGTCTAGTTCTAGTGAAAATTTTGAGCGCTTCGGACAATTATAAAATCTATTGGATCGTCAACTAAGTTTCGATATGAACCCTTTATTGTCACTACCTCGACTTATTGGCAGGCATTTTGTAAAATAAGCCGTAATCTAAATTATGGATAATATAAACATATGTATTATGTTCGCACGTGATATATTTAGATACGATAAAATTTTATATGTAGGATTTAATTACGTAATGGATTCGGTGATTTGATTATTAAGTGTTATATAGTAGGTTATAAGACTTCTTTGATATATTTACTGATTGTCTTGTGGGTTAGATTAAAAACGACTTATCTTAGGTTACAAGTATAAAATTATGCGAGCGGATTAAAAAAATAAAATTTGTAATAAGCAATTTTCCAGCCACGGGTTTGAAAGTTTCCGCTGCGAATAAGTCGAATTTTAATTAGTATGTGTAGTAAACAGCCCAACAATTAGTATGATAAATTTGCCCCAAAATCTACTCTAACTAGTTTCATGTGAGCTCTTAAATAAATAGTCTGTAAACATTTAAAATGTTTCTTTATGATTGCCCACACTAATTGTAATATATCGATAGGGGTGCCAACTATCCGAAGACAAGTTCCTCACTGAGGACATTCTAGGATGTCGAAGGATAGCGCACAATAGACACTAGATAACATATTTATAAATCTATAGAAAACTATGATATCTTTTTGTTCTAAGGGTATAAAATATATTTAAGCTGCGCAAAATTCCCCGAAGTTTTGTGATTATTGTCGAGGTTCTGCTATTATCTTCGGAAAACTTCGCCCGAATGTATTCGAAACAGCTGTATATAAACAGATCACATGTATTAGCGGTCCGCTCGAACACTAGGTGAATTGTCACGAATTATCACTAAAGGATCAATCTAATATTGTGCGTAGCTGGATTGTGGCGAGGGGAGCTTTTGCTATACCACAATTGACCGACAAACCAAAACTTCCTATCTATTTTTAAGTGAGCCTTCCGGCTTCATCCTGCATATGTTTCTTAATTATTGTCAAATTATTTTCATTTATTGTCCATTTATTTACTGTCAATTTATTTACTGTCTATTTACTGTCAATTTATTTACTGCCTATTTACTGTCAATTTATTTACTGTCAATTTATTTACTGTCAATTTATTTACTGTAAATTTATTTATTGTCAATTCAATTATTGTTTATACATTTATTTGTAAGTGTATTGTAACTGTCTCTTCATTTCTCTGTATTCATAATTGTTGTAGAATGCGTAAGTGATTTGTGTGCACGTAAGCTGGTGAATTGAGAGTGTATATAAGTTGAGCTTATGATCATGACTGGCAAACCTCAAAATGTTTAAATACTCAATAGTACTTCGCCCTCCTACGGGCTCCACACCGCGACATTGAGAAAAAACGATTCAGACACACATAAAGACAAATAACGATTATTTCACACATAAAATCCACAAAAATGCTGACTATAATTTCTTGGTCTAAAGACAACCGTAAGTAATAAATCGATATCCCTCTTAGCGCTTAGTGTACTAGTGAACATATTTGGCTAAGTTTTATATATATTTCGCCAACACCTAACATATAGTTAACAATTAAAAGCAGGATTAAAGCTCAGCTTTGGTTAGTAAACCAGCGCACATTGCTAATAATAACATTAAACGGGGCTGGTCGCGCGGCACCCTTGCTTTCAAATTACTTTTATAATTTCTTATAAAATTTGTTTGCGTGGTATTGTCCTAGTTTTGGCATTCTTACGTTCACCTAGTTGCCGATACTATTTTGTTTATGTAAATGATCAAAATCGTACGAAATTGCGCAGTTTTATTGTCAAGTGTCAGTTTGATTTTGTCTTTTTGTTGGAACATTCATTTATGATTTATTATTGACCATTTTTCCACTGAAGGCTACATATTGTCTATTTAATACGTAAATATAGTGTATTGTCATAATTTTGAAAATAAGAGCGGTTTTGACATAATTATAGAAAACAACTTTAATTTACCACACAGCCATTGTAGAGATGTGTACGATTCATTGACTTGGATTTTTTGTTAGATTTCGTATGTTTGTATCATTTTGGTGTATTTTCTTAGCTTACTCCTTATTTCATGTTTGATTTTGTTTTTCTTGTACGCATATTGTGAAGGAAGTACTATTGAACAATTTCTACAGGAATTTCAACGCAGTTGGAGCAAATTCCGCAAATGCGCAATAAAAATAGATAGAAACGCAGAGAAGTTCGTCTTCATGTGCAGCGACAGCAACAGCGACTCCTAGCCCTCTGAAGCATCAGGAAGTTTGGTTTCTTAGACGAGTTGATCAACAGAAAAAACGACATTGTTGTACCGTGTTGATTTGTACCATACTTTCTCGTAACGACTATTATTGTCAGGGTTTTACCTAATGCGATATTATTGTCGATGAGTTTCTGGTGGCCGTCCTCGCGCGCAATTAGTCGCTGTAAAGTTGCATCTGCTGCTTGATCCAGGGGATGTATTTGGGGACGTAAGCGTAGACTCCTGGAAGGGTGGGGTGGGCGCATTTTATGCCCCAACTGACGATCCCCCCGACGAACCAGCGATCCGGGTCTTTGTCGTCGTAGCACAAAAGGGGACCCCCGCTGTCCCCCTGCAAGGAATCATTTTTGTTGTCAGGAATTTTGCGTTCTAAGGGCGCATTTTAATCTAACGCCCTTTGGGGAACACACACATATAAGTACAAGGTGTTTCACCTAAAGTGAACCACTGAAATTGTGACGTTATTAACAAAGATACAATTTCACAAAATTTGAGGATTTACTCTACACATAAAGGGCCACAAAAAAACTCAAATAAAATTTTTGTCTAACTCCTACTTTTCGCACATGCGCACATCAAACTGTAAAAAACATAATCATGCTAAACTTTTTTTTAATATCCTTTTTCCGCTGCTCATTCTGCGTACATCGATGTAAATATTGTTTCAAAATATTGCCGCATACGCACACAGTGATTATTTAAAAATCGGGGTTTGAAATAACTATAACTCCTTTATTTAATAAGTTAAAAAATGAATTTTTTTAACATCTATTCAGTTCATGAAATTCTTCAAAATTTTCCAATCACTTTTTTTTCCATGACGTACAGTTTTCGCGCAAGCGCACATCACAATTGAAAAAACACCATTACCATTGCGTTTTTTAAGGAATTGTGGTTTCCCTAGGTTTTCCGCGTACAACGATACCCATATTGTGATGAAAAATCTTAATTAAGTCACTAATTTATGCATTTAATTGAATTCAATGCTAAAGTTTGCCTGGTCGACTGTATGTGTCTCTGTATACCTGCTGATAGCAGCAGATGCGTTTAAATTCGTTCTTCCTATCCAGCATTTCACGGTCCATTATAAGGGTTTTATGATCTATTCAGTGTTTGAAACATCTATCTATTTTTTTCTTCTTTTGTAGTAAGTTAAAGACTGTAGTTTATCCTGTTTTTTATTTTATTTTTGCACTACGCGTTTCGGACAAAAGCTATGACCATCATCGGATGCTTACGTCTAAGTTTCTGTACATAAAATACGTGTTGAAGGTTGAGATGAATCTTGTGATATTTTCTTGTAGTAAACTATCATTATAGGTGTTATGTTATTTTTATTTTATTACGTTGTTTAATTTCTTGTTGGAAAATGGCCTACTCGTTGAAATTATAATTATGGTTTTTACAGTTTAATGTGCGCATGCGCGAAAAGTAAGAGAGTTTGACAAAAATTTTATTAAAGTTTTTCGTAGCCCTTTATGCGTAGAGTAAATCCTCAAATTTTGGAAATTGTATCTTTGTTAATAACGCCACAATTTCAGTGGTTCACTTTAGGTGAAACACGCTGTATATACACTCAAACAAATAAATGTGTATTTACATTGAAAACGTTATTTTACGTTGTAATTAAATTAGATATTGAATAAAATAGTTTTACAAAAGACCACAGAGGGAAAGAAAAAAATTGTTGATTTTAATAAACCGATTTTGTTGATTTATTTTTCTTTCATTCAACAAATATTTATTTAATGTAAGGGTATAATATTTATTTGGTTGAATTACGTAAGCATTGATTCTAGGGAACTGATATATGTTGGTACTTATTTATTTCCTTAAATTATTTATTTGCTCCAAAAGAATATTTTGTTAAACGAATAATTTGTTAGTGGAATTGACAAAACCACTAATTTAAATAAACGAAATATAATAGGTTTTGAACATAGCAGCTTCATTATTTTATTCGAAAAAAATAATTTTAAGTGATGATGGAGAACTGTTGTTTACTAAGTTATAATAATAATAATGTAATAATATATATAGTAAGCACAATGATTCTTTGAGTAAATGCATTATTTATTATATTCAACGAAATTTTTCTTTCTGTGCATGGTAATATAACCGTATTTAAAGTATAAATACATTTTTAAGTAAATTTATATAGAAAACGATAAAATTACTGCAGATGGAGTAATAAAATATTATAAGTAACATAATAAGTGGTCGTAGTAAAAATAAAGTAATGTATAGTAATATTACTTTAAACATTAAAGACACAAAAAGAAACCTCGCCCTTCTTGTCATTAAGAAATTTTAAATCAAAAAAATCCTCACCAAAAGAATCTATTTTTTTTTTGACCGTATGTATTTAATAAATATTTATCCCGGGGTTTTATAAAAAAAATACCGATATAAATAAATAACAATATAAATAAATAACAATATAAGTAAATAACAATATAAATAAATAACAATATAAATAAATAACAATATAAATAAATAACAATATAAATAAGTAACAATGTAAATAAGTAACAATGTAAATAAGTAACAATGTAAATAAGTAACAATGTAAATAAGTAACAATGTAAATAAGTAACAATATAAATAAATAACAATATAAATAAATAACAATGTAAATAATAGTACAATAAAATTAAAGCCGCGATTTAAAAGATTTAAAGATGCAAATTACTTTCATCTAGGTTTGCTATGACTTTAACGTCGCTACATCTAGAGCGTCGCGGCGCCAGCGCGTCGAAATGCATCCGTCTTCCTGGCGCTATCTCACTGTCCTTTTTCCGTAAATTGTCCTGACATGAGTTTATGTTCTAAAAGTGAATTTGTGTACTTTAAACGTGTTATCTATTAACGAATAAATGGGAGATTCAAAGGGAAAATTAACGAAGTAAATTTTATGAGATGCGCAATAAAAACGGTTTTTACCACACCTGAAGAGATATTTTGTCTTTTTGTAGTTCGGATTAAAGTCAGGATATATCTCTACCATGAAAATACACGTAAAATATCAACTAATTATTTTAATTGTCATGGTGATATTGATTTATTGAACAATTTTTATTCAAATTTTCTTAATGAGGCAAGGTTATTTTTTGTTTTGTATTGCAAAAATAATTGGTCTAAGAAAAATACTCATTTATCAACAAAATAAGTTGTTATCAACACAAATATTTATTGTTATCATATATGTTTACAAAATTCTGGAGCCAATCTGAGAGCTTTGTAAAATGATTTACCTAATCTGCATCTAATAATTGATCATTGTTAATGAACTATTACGATTATGAAATCAACAAAACGCTATTTTGCGAGCCCGTAAAATGAAATTTAATTCCACAAGCAATTTAGGGACTGAATGGAGACATCAAAAGCTCAATCGAAGATTTCAATTTTGATCCCTTTGGCAACAAAATGGGAAATGTCCAGCTGCATGTTATTATGAGTTAAAATGAAGTTTATCAGTTAACCAAATTGAATAAAAAACTGAAAAAATTAATGTCAGGGATGGACAAAAAACTAAATCTGTTCAAAATGTTACAAACTCTAAAAAAACAAAGTTAATACGAAAAATCATGCAGAGAAAAGCAAAACAAATCATGCAGAGAAAAGCAAAACAAATCATGCAGAGAAAAGCGAAACAAATCATGTAAAGGAAAGCAAAACAAATCATGTAGAGAGAAGCAAAACAAATCATGTAGAGAGAAGCAAAACAAATCATGTAGAGAGAAGCAAAACAAATCATGCAGATAATGCTAAATAAATCATCCAGAGAAAAGCGAAAATAAATCATCCAGAGAAATGCGAAAATAAAATATGAAAAAACAAAATGACAGAAAACACAAAGAAAAGTGAAACGAATGTATAAAAAGTAAGAGGACGGAAATGTGTACTTAGTAAATGCGCAACGAGAATTAGCACGAAATAAAACCTTCACCGGTAAAAATGAAAGAGGCGAGGCTGGCTTTAAGGAAAATAAAGGCCGGATTACGGCGATGCTCAAACGTAGACGGATCACGGAAGCTTTCCTTATTTAATAACGGGGAAGCCCCAGAAGCAAGGGCTTTAATAATGCAGCTAAAAGAGTGCTTCCCGCCAATTATGTCGGCTAAAACAGACGCGCGTGACCCGGAAATGTTTTACGAGGAAATAGATCATTACTTTGATAATGCGTATCTGTGTGAACACTTTATTATTCTTATTGCAAAAACACTGGTAAAATTAATTCTGGGAATCAATGGGAGTCGAGCACATGTCCGCATGATCAACGACTATGTAGTCAAATACTGTTAGTGCGCCTAGTCACCGAGTCACGGGCTTAAGCTTGGAAATATTTCCGTTGCGATGTGCGCATGCGCTCCGAGCTTGTTGAAGTATAGCGCGCATGCGCTCTGGGTTTATTGAAGTGCAGCGCGCATGCGCTCTGGGCTTGTTGAAGTACATCGCGCATGCGTACTGATGTTATGTACAAAATTACAAGAAACTCAAATAAATAAAAATAAAATAAAGTTAATAACACGAGAATAGCATAAACATATAGATTTTTATAGAAATGATAATTAAATGGGGATATAACAAGATCATACCTGACAAGCATCTTTTCCTCCTTCGGAGTATCCAGCGCAAATCATCCCATCTGTGACGTTGAGGTCTCTGCTGTGGAGCCATTTATTGCAGATGTCCCTGTTTAGGATAGGGACGTCCACCTCGTTAACTTGGGGTTCGTATTCTGACACTGATGGCAAAGGGTTTTTCGCGTTATTTAAATTGTTTTACATAGTAGAGAGTTACCGAAAAAAAGAGTATTTCTGGAAATTGTACCTTTTGCAATTAAATTTTTTGAGAAAATCTAGAAATTTGCCAGTTAACTCTGAAAACGTGTAGTAATTGATGAAGATTGAATAATGGATATAATATATTAAGAATGATTGAACAAATGAAGGTTCCAACTAGCAGAATTCCAAAAACTCCTTATACCTATTACTCTTTGTATTTGAAATGTACCTCAAGAGATATATCGTTACGAAAGGGGTTCAAACGGCTGAAACCTTGAACTGAGATTTAAATACTTGAAGGGGCCGCCCTGAAGCGCCTTGTTATGTCTAATGGGGCGGCCGCAGCAACCCCAAGGTTTAAGCCGGAGTCTGAACCAGCCAGGAATTACCGAAGGAAAATAACTACATGCATATCAATCTTAACAAGAAAACTGTAACAAGATTATCACTTACTCCCCGTATCCTCTTTCTTTCCCCAGCCGATGACTGTGCATTTCCTCCCCTCGGGCAATTCCTTGTTGGTCGGGGGAAGGCAGACGGGCAGCAAATGCTCGTGGAAAGTTACCCGTGACGAGAGCTGAAACGAACATTCATTTAGAAACGAGTCAAGAGCTCGTTGCTCCTGTGGCTTACTTGAAAGAGGGCCACATCGTTGTCATGAGCCACCCCCAGGTTGTACATGGGGTGTGGAATAACTCTCTTCACCTTCATTTTTTGACCATAGTAGGCGTGCGCATGTCGCCGCGTTATGCCCAGCTGGATCGTCCATCCTGCCACGTCTGAATGACTGGAACAAAGTCTTTGTTTATTTGGTTTCCTTCGCTTATTTGTTTTGCTTCGTTTATTTGTTTTGCTTCGTTTATATGTTTTGCTTCGTTTATTTGTTTTGCTTCGTTTATATGTTTTGCTTCGTTTATTTGTTTTGCTTCGTTCATTTGTTTTGCTTCGTTTATTTGTTTTGCTTCGTTTATTTGTTTTGCTTCGTTTATTTGTTTTACTTAGTTTTTTTAATCAATTTTACTGCTTTACTATTATAAGACTTCAAAGAACTACAAGTATGTACCTCCAAAGTTTTCAAGTAAGCGGTAAGCGCAAATGTAGCGGAAGAATCCGGAGAATTCCGGTTTAACTCCAGGAAAATTCCGGAAGTTTCCAGAGGTTTTCCGCAAG
This sequence comes from Quadriops clusia, assembly GCA_033557875.1. Lineage (NCBI taxonomy): Eukaryota > Metazoa > Arthropoda > Insecta > Coleoptera > Hydrophilidae > Quadriops > Quadriops clusia. The sequence goes on from JAWQRP010003701.1 coordinate 10,289, forward strand.
TGTTTTGCGGGGTTTTTGTGTTTGCATTTTTTACGTTTGCTTTTTTTGAGTTTGCATTTTTTGCGTTTGCATTTTTTGCATTAGCATTTTTTGCATTAGCATTTTTTGTATTAGCGTTTTTTACGTTTGCATTTTTTACATTAGCATTTTTTACGTTCGCATTTTTTGGGTTTACATTTTTTGGGTTTGCATTTTTTGGGTTTGCATTTTTTGCATTAGCATTTTTTGCATTAGCGTTTTTTACGTTTGCTTTTTTTACATTAGCATTTTTTACGTTCGCATTTTTTGGGTTTACATTTTTTGAGTTTGCATTTTTTGCGTTTGCATTTTTTGAGTTTGGATTTTTTGCGTTTGCATCTTTTGCGTTTGCATCTTTTGCGTTTGCATCTTTTGCGTTTGCATCTTTTGCGTAAGTTGTACTAAGTAGTTTTACTAAGGAAACTTACTTTCCTACGCAGTGTGAGGCTGTCAGGACCCATTGGTCAGAGATGAGAACGCCTGCGCAGTAGAAAATCTCTTCTGGTCCTCCCAAAAGGGCCGCCAAGAACGGCCAGTTGCCTGGTTTGGACACCACTCCCCCAACTATCCTCTTATGTCTTTGTTCTGCGTAGGTTTTCCTCCTCTTCCCGCATACTGCGCAAGAGACCACATATTTTAAGACTAAGTCTAAGACATACCCAATAGAAGAATTGATCCTTACGGTACTTACTATAGTTGGTGCAGCTAATGTTGACCGTTGGGTAAGGTGACGTGCAGGACCCAAACTCCTTCAACATGTTCTTACTGGTTCTTCGCTGGTGGGTCTTCCACCTCGTCGCCTCATCCACTGGTGGGGTGGTCTTGCTCTCGTTTACCCTAGAATATCCCAACAAGGAACAAATGGCGCGGGGCAAATCGGGTTGGTCCCAATCCTTGACGCAGGCTGGAGCCCAAGCGTTCTCATCAGGTTTGTATACTTGCAGTTGACCTTTACCTTCATCCCCGTTTCTGTCGCTTAGACGCACTGGAAAAGAAGCAATTTCAAAGGATGTTCACGGATGAACCTCTTTTTTATATGTTCGTGAAGTTTCATTTATATGTCCATGAAGATTCTTTTATATGTTCATGAAGTTTCTTTTATATGTTCATGAAGTTTCTTTTATGTTCATGAAGTTTTTTTTTATGTTCACGTAGTTTCTTTTATATTCATGAAGTTTCTTTTATATTCATGATGTTTCTTTTATATGTTCATGAAGTTTCTTTTATATTCATGAAGTTTCTTTTATGCTCATGAAGTATCTTTTATGTTCATGAAGTTTCTTTTATGTTCATGAAGTTTCTTTTATGTTCATGATGTTTCTTTTATGTTCATGATGTTTCTTATATGTTCATGAAGTTTCTTTTATATTCAAGAAGTATCTTTTACGTTCATGAAGTTTCTTTAACCATTCTACAAAGTACTGTGACCTTCCACCACATACTACAAGGTCCCGCTAAGTTCTACTGCGTGCAACAACGACCCAGTTGCTTTATACGCCATTGACAATAACAACAACACAACAAGAAAGACTCACAGCAATTCCTCTCGTCTTGGGCCCAAGCACAGTCGACCTTCCCATCACACATGTGGTTCTGGGTGATGCAATTGTTGTTTCCGCAGTGGATTTGTCCCTTTGGGCACATTTTGCAGTTCAGCTCGTCGCTCTGATCTTTGCAATCCAAATGACCATCGCACCTCCAATCTTGAGGGATGCACCTCTTAACGTCGCATTGGAACCCACTGGGGCAAACGGGCTTCTGACTCTTCATCTTCGATTCTCTAACTTCCTTGTGGCCAACGCATTCGTCTATGTTCGCTGATTCTGGGAAGAGGTTGCATTCCAAATAATCTGGCAGAGAGAGGCCGAAGACGTCCAAGAAGAAGCCACATCGCCTTTTGGTTTCTGGAAGAAATATGTTGGCGCAGGGGATGTGGCCGTAATTATTTATGTTTTGGGTTTTGTGTCATTGTTTAATATGGGAGAAATACACTGGTCTGCAAAATTAAGGCAACACCTACGAGAGACCAAAAATGTCGGTCATTTTCAAGACTCTGTATCTCTAAGAAAAATGACCATCCAAAAATGTTATGCACATCATTTTAAAGGAGAAACTCTCTACTTTTCGATGTTTTAAGCAAAAAGTTTCTATTTCTTAAGAAACCTCCCTTTTTCACGTGAGAAACGAAATATCGAAAATTTTCCGTAAAATTTTCAAATTTTAAACACGTCCACGGACCTCAATGATTTTTTGTGATTAATTTATTCAATTGCATCTTGTAGAATGAACTTTTCTCTATGTGTTCCACTTTAATTCATTTTCCCGCGACAATTTTTAATTAACTTATTGTCAATCAAAGAAAAAATCGCACCTTTGATTTTTGACAGTCGTAACTTTCGGTAGCAAATAACAATATGCATTTAGTCTACGGCATAAGAAATGTTAGGATATTCTTTGAAATGCTGTTGAGTAAAATTTTCCATAGCTTGACTTTTTTATTAGGTTAATTTCGTTTAAAAATGACCTTTAAATTCACCAATTTGCCGGGTCGTATTAAAACTGTGGTCACATCGAGGGCATGAGCGATAACATTGCAATGTTTACATTTTTTATAAGCAAAA
>JAWQRP010003702.1:0-12926 GCA_033557875.1 Quadriops clusia
ATTTTTATTAGGAAATTATTTTAAATTAAAATTATTTCAAATTAAATTTATTTCAAATTCAAATTATTATAAATTCAAATTATTTTAAACACTTATTATTATCAAAAAAAAACACTAATAAATTACTCAAAAATTCGGAAAACTAGAATAAAAATAAAAAATGAATGTCTTGTACAAGTAATTATAGAGACGTCCGTCTTGCTCGCTTCGCTCGCAAGCGCTCGCGCCTTCGGCGCTCGCTTTTAATACAGTAAACTGGAGTGAGATAATTAAAGAAACTTTTTATTACGAAGTCATTTTAAATTAATATTATTTCAAATTAAAATTATTTTAAACACTTATTATTATACCAAAAAAAGACACTAATAAATTACTCAAAAATACGAAAAACTAGAATAAAAATAAAAAATGAATGTCTTGTACAAGTAATTATTGGGGCATCTGTCTTGCTCGCTTCGCTCGCAAGCGCTCGCGCCTTCGGCGCTCGCTTTTAATACAGTAAACTGGAGTGAGATAATTAAAGAAAGTTTTTGTTACGAAGTCATTTTAAATTCATATTATTTTAAATTAAAATTATTTTAAACACTTATTATTATACCAAAAAAAGACACTAAAAAATTACTCAAAATTCGAAAAACTAGAATAAAAACAATAAAATGAATGTCTTGTACAAGTAATTATAGAGACGTCCGTCTTGCTCGCTTCGCTCGCAAGCGCTCGCGCCTTCGGCGCTCGCTTTTAATACACTAAACTAGAGTGAGATGATTAAAGAAAGTTTTTGTTACGAAATTATTTTAAATTAATATTATCTCAAATTAAAATTATTTTAAATATTTATTATTATACCAAAAAGACACTGATAAATTACTCAAAATTCGAAAAACTAGAATAAAAATAATAAAATGAATGTCTTGTACAAGTAATTATAGAGACGTCCGTCTTGCTCGCTTCGCTCGCAAGCGCTCGCGCCTTCGGCGCTCGCTTTTAATACACTAAACTGGAGTGAGATAAAGAAAGTTTTTGTTACGAAATTATTTTAAATTAAACTTATTTTAAATTAAAATTATTTTAAACATTTATTATTATACCAAAAAGACACTAATAAATTACTCAAAATTCGAAAAACTAGAATAAAAATAATAAAATGAATGTCTTATACAAGTAATTATAGAGACGTCCGTCTTGCTCGCTTCGCTCGCAAGCGCTCGCGCCTTCGGCGCTCGCTTTTAATACACTAAACTGGAGTGAGATAAAGAAAGTTTTTGTTACGAAATTATTTTAAATTAAACTTATTTTAAATTAAAATTATTTTAAACATTTATTATTATACCAAAAAGATACTAATAAATTACTCAAAAATTCGAAAAACTAGAATAAAAATAATAAAATGAATGTCTTGTACAATTAATTATTGGGGCATCTGTATTGCTCGCGCCTTCGGCGCTCGCTTTTAATGCACTAAACTGGAGTGAGATAAAGAAAGTTTTTGTTACGAAATTATTTTAAATTAAACTTATTTTGAATTAAAATTATATTAAACATTTAATATTATACCAAAAAGACACTAATAAATGACTCAAAAATTCGAAAAACTAGAATAAAAATAATAAAATGAATGTCTTGTACAATTAATTATTGGGGCATCTGTATTGCTCGCGCCTTCGGCGCTCGCTTTTAATACACTAAACTGGAGTGAGATAATTAAAGAAAGTTTTTGTTACGAAATTATTTTCAATTAAACTTATTTTAAATTAAAATTATTTTAAATTAAATTTATTTTGAATTAAAATTATTTTAAATTAAAATTATTTTAAACATTTATTATTATACCAAAAAAAGACACTAATAAATTACTAAACAATTCGAAAAACTAGAATAAAAATAATAAAATGAATGTCTTGTACAATTAATTATTGGCACGTCCGTCTTGCTCGCTTCGTCACAATCAGAGTTGTCACAATCATAGTAATCACAATCACAATAATCACAACCACAATATTCATAATCACAATAACATTAATAATCATAACAATATTAATAATAATTATTAATTTAATCATAATCACAATAAAACAAATATTAATCACAAACACAATATCAAAAACGATATAATAATATTTATCGATCCATAACCGAAGAGTAAATCTCGCAAAATTGGCATAGGTACAGGCATACCTCGCTTCAGCGCTCGCTTTTAAACTGAAGTGAGATAATTGCATAAAGTTTTTTTTACGAAATTATTTTAAATTTAAATTATTTCAAATCAAAATTATTTTAAACATTTATTATTATACCAAAAAGACACTAATAAATTACTCAAAAATACGAAAAACTAGAATAAAAATAATAAAATGAATGTCTTGTATAAGTAATTATTGGGGCATCTGTCTTGCTCGCTTCGCTCGCTTTTAATACAGTAAACTGGAGTGAGATAAAGAAAGTTTTTATTACGAAATTTAAATTAAAATTATTTTACAGTAAAACCGAAAATACAAAATGTAACAACTCCTTTCGCAATTTCTAATTCAAAATATTGTCATTATGTTTTCTTTACGCACTACATTCCATGGTGCATTGCGAATTACGGTGTAACCGAAACAATTTCATGCCAAATTATCCCCCTAACCAGCGAACTATAGATGCTTTATCTTCGTGTTAACTTAGCCCCCATATCAAAGACCAAATCGAAGTACCTGTTGAATAGATGGTATCTCCAGCTGGTTTAATTGGTGCGAGAGGGAAACGTGTGCCGGCTCGCTAATTCTTCCGAATAACTCGGGATTATTGGTGCAAGCATGCAATACGATCGTTTGCCATCATCTGGCCGAATAAAATAATTAAGGCGCCTTCTAATCCGCCAACAAGGTTGCGGCCAAGACGCAAAGGTTGAACGAAAGTTAATAGAAATCCTTCGCAAATTGTTTTGTCTTTGGCGGAATCATTTATCATCTGTAATTGGACGGAAGGTTGCCGATGAGTTTGTTTTTGAGGAGGCTACCTAAAGAAAATTGCTGCACTGGTTATACCTCCTAGTTATACCTCCTAAGTTATATCTCCTAGTTATATCTCCTTAGTTATATCTCCTAGTTATACCTCCTAGTTTTACCTCCTAGTTTTACCTCCTAGTTATACCTAAACTTTACTTAAGACATAAAGTTTACATTAGGTATAAAAATTCGTTATGTAATTTACTACCTAATTGATTATTTTTATTTTATACTTATTATGGATTTATCAGCTTTGAATGAATTTAATTGATTATATTATACTTTGTAAACTAAAGACGCATTTCTGCATGTTCATGTGCACGTAGACCACAAATGGTTTCCTCTGTCACGTCCGCCTGAATAATTTTTCGCCAGTCGGAATGTTTCGCCAAACATTTAAGGCAACAATAAAGGTGTATTTTCATACAATGATCCTCACTTTGCTAATGATAATTATCAGGAGGCGCAATTGTGGCACCCACACCGCAGGTTGTTGACCCCCACACCTGTTGATGGCCTGCTTCTTCGGCTGGTAGGCCTCTTTCTTCATCCAATACATCCGCAGAGTCAACTTGAGTACTTGCAACTCAACTTCGGTACTTGTAACTCGACGTGCAAGAGCACCTGCATACGCACGACTTTCTTGCTTTTATATCTGAGCTTTTACGCTTTGTTTCTTGTTTTTGTCTTGTTTTTTATTTTTATCTTGTTTTTGTTCTTTCTTGTTTTTGTTTCTTGTTTTTGTTCTTTCTTGTTTTTGTTCTTTCTTGTTTTTGTTCTTTCTTGTTTTTGATCTTTCTTGTTTTTGTTCTTTCTTGTTTTTGTTCTTTCTTGTTTTTGTTCTTTCTTGTTTTTGTTGTTTCTTGTTTGTGTTCTTTCTTGTTTTTAATCTTTTTTGTTTTTGTTGTTTCTTATTTGTGTTCTTTCTTGTTTTTGATCTTTCTTGTTTTTGTTCTTTCTTGTTTTTGTTTTTTCTTATTTGTATTCTTTCTTGTTTTTGTTCTTTCTTGTTTTTCCTCTCTTGTTTTTGTACATCATTTGTTTGCGTTCTTCTGTCATGTATTCCCGGCGAATTTGTCACCATAGAACAATCATCAAGCGATAATTCTAAACATGATGCAAAGTCTGGAGACAATAAAGTCCCGGCGGGTTCAATGATGAAATTGGGTCACATGACCAAAAGCGTCCAACTAAATATAAGACATGCAGTCATACAGAACACGTGCTTCTATGCTCGGTGGTTTTTCTGACTCATCCGAGTGATTGTTATTGTCCTGGTGCGTCTAAAATTATCATCACCTACCTCAAAGTCGGGCGAGCCATCGCCGTCCACTTTGCGTCGATGACACATTTCGCGAAAGCAACAAAACAGTAAAAAATCAAAATGGTAACAAACAAAACAGTAAAAAAAACAAAACAGCAACAAACAAAACAGTAAAAAATAAAATAGTAACAAACAAAACAGTAATAAACAAAATAGTAACAAACAAAACAGTAAAAAAACAAACTAGAACCGAACAAAACAAAACAGAATAAAACCAACAGAACAGAACAGAAACGCAGGAAACAAAAGCAAAATCGCGAAACGAATTAAAATGAAATATCTGCGCGGGAAACAACAAAAGGCAAAAGTGAGACCCAGAAAGAATAAGACGTCCAGAAAGCTCGGAAACTCTCTTTAGAGCCTTCGAAACAGATTACCAGTGCATTAGGGGCACAATTTATTCTTTTCAGCAAGCCCTTATCTGCTAAAAGCGATCCTAATGTCGGGGGCAGGCAAAAAATTCCATTCGTCTTCCAGGCGTCGCAGGCGTCTCGACGCCAACGGGGCAAAAAGTGCAAAAATAGAAACAACGGAAAAACCGGATGAAAAATGAAACGCAAGGTAATTGGTTTTCGGTTTCGCGCGGGCGCCTCCGCCAATTGTGCCGACCCACACATAACGTGCGAGTAAGAAAGCCGAATCCATGATAAACATATATTATAGATTTGTCTTTGTCATTCACGGATTCATACCTACATAATATACATAATGAGTATATTACCTTATCTATTTCATAAAGATAATTCTTGAAATGATGAACGAGATCAGCCGTCCGATCGCAGAAGGCGCTGTTTATTTTCTCGGTAGTTTCCTGCGGCGATTTTTCCCGGATGGCGGCCGCAGCCGTCTACGATCCGGCCCAGCTCCCGCTCCTGGAAGAATTCCATCGTTTCATTGACAGTTATGATAATGAGACGCAAGGTTGTTTGTTGAGTCTGGGAATTTTGGAGCCAATCCAGACACACGTCGATCAATCACTTTTATCTAACTTTGCCAAATTAGTACGAACCTATACGTTCATATATAATATTATACTTACTTATTATATACCCATCGTTGTTACGTTTACTCATAGGTACATGTGTTATGAGAAACTACATTTCAATCGTATTCTATACTTATCTTATAAGATAAGTATCTTATAAGATAAATATCTTATAAGTATAGAATATAGAATTTTATATATAAAACGATATTTAATAGGAAATGTATTAAATATAAATAAGTATCTATATAAATATACATATTTAATAGTTTGAATTTGTTCTAATTTTTTTCTAATGGTGATGTTGTAATTGTTGCAGATGCTGTCGGTGGTAAGCGCCGGCGCCGCGGCGGGAGTAGGCGGCATGGACCGGCTGCGTGGGCGAGGGGCACGTGACCTGGCGGCGGCGGCGAGAGACCGCCAAGTCCGCCTGCACGCAGTTCACACGGACATCGCCATCAACCTGCCGCCGAGCATAGCTCTGCCCGACGGAGAGGAACACCCGTTCGCCGCCTCCAGACTGCACATTAGGGACTCGGAACAGGTAGGAGCCGTAACTCACAAGAGTACTAAGTCCTGCCCTGATTGTCCTGCGACGGCTAGTCAATTTTTGGTACTATTTCTGCACTAGACAAGACTTTCAGATCGCGATAAATTAGACAGAAACTCGCTCGCTTCGCTCGCTCGCTTCTCGAACCTTCGGCGCTCGTTTAATGTACTAACTAAAGATCTTTACACTCAACATAACACATTCAGGTCGCGATAAATTTGCCAGAAGCTCGTTCGCTTCGCTCACTCGCTTCTCACGCCTTCGGCGCTCGTTTAAAACACTAACTCAACTTCCTTAACATCTTTATACACAAGAGAAGACATTCAAATCGCGATAAATTAGCCAAAGGCTCGCTCGCTTCGCTCGCTCGCCTCTCGCGCCTTCGACGCTCGTTTAAGACACTAACTTAACCTATTTAACATCTCTATACACAAAACAAGGCTTGTACAAAGACTACTTAAGGAATATTATTTCAACTTACAAGACAAATTTTGTAATGAAATAGTCAAAAGCTCGCTCGCTTCGCTCGCTCGCCTCTCGCGCCTTCGGCGCTTGTTTAATACACTAACTAAATATCTATACACACAACACAAAACATTCAGGTCGCAATAAATTAGACAGAAGCTCGCTCGCTTCGCTCGTTCGCTTCTCGCGCCTTCGACGCTCGTTTAAGACACTAACTTAACCTATTTAATATCTCTATACACAAAACAAGGCGTGTACAAAGACTACTTAAGGAATATTATTTCAACTTACAAGACAAGATATTAATTTCGTAATGAAATAGTCAAAAGCTCACTCGTCTCTTGCGCCTACGGCGCTTGTTTAATACACTAACAAAATATCTATACACACAAGACAAAACATTCAGGTCGCAATAAATTAGACAGAAGCTCGCTCGCTTCGTTCACTCGCTTCTCGCGCCTTCGGCGCTCGTTTAAGACACTAACTTAACCTCTTTAACATCTCTATACACAAGAGAAAACATTCAGATCGGAATAAATTAGCCAAAGGCTCGCTCGCTTCGCTCGCTCGCCTCTCGCGCCTTCGGCGCTCGTTTAATACACTAACTAAAGATCTCTACACACAAGACAAAACATTCAGGTCGCGATAAAAATGCCAGAAGCTCGTTCACTTCGCTCACTCGCTTCTCGCGCCTTCGGCGCTCGTTTAAGACACTAACCTAACCTCTTTAACATCTCTATACACAAGAGAAAACATTCAAATCGCGATTAATTAGCTTTCGGTGTTCGTTTAATAGACTAACTTAAGATCTCTACACAAGACAAGACATTCAAGTCGCGATAAATTTGCCAGAACCTCGTTTGCTTCGCTCACTCGCTTCTCACGCCTTCGGTGCTCGTTCAGGACACAAACTTAAAAATTCTACACACAAAACAAGACATTCAATATATCAACCTGTATGAAAATTTATTAAAACCTATAGTAAACACTATAAAACCTATGTCAAAATGCATTAAATAATATTTTAAACTTTATTAAAACCTATGTTAAACTTTATTGAAACCTGTTTTAAACTTTATTTAAACCTATGTTAAACTATTAAAAGCTATTTTAAAACCTATGCTAAAATTTATTAAAACATATTTTAAAATTTTTTCAAATCTATTTTAAACTGTTTAGTAGTAAAACCTACGTAAAAAACTTTATAAAACCCATTTTAAACTTTATTACAATCTTTGTTAAACTTTATTAAAATCTATGTTAAACTTTATTTAAACCTGTGTTAAACTATAAAAACCTATGTTAAACTTTATTAAAACCTATGTTTAACTTCATTAAAACCTATTTTTAACTTTCTTAAAACCTATTTTAAACTTTATTAAAACCCATTTGATAAAACCTAGATATTTTTAATTTTGGTATTATGAAACCTATCTAATTTCCTTTTGCCAATGCCTATTTCAAACGTTTACCAAAGAATAACAAATTTTTAATTTCAATACATACAAATGCATTAAATATAATAATAACAATTTTAATATATTGTACTAAAAAAATAATGCAATCGTAATAAAAAAAATTTAATAATGCTATAACAAACAATAGAATGTTATTGATTAATGGATCACATTCATATTTAATTGAAGTACACATACGGAGTAAATAAACGAAATATTTTTTTCGCATTCAGATAAGCAGATGATTGGATTATCTCAACCCTTGATTTCAATGAATATTCATTAACTGCAGCTTAAACGACAAATAAACAGTTTTATTTAATAAACAAAAAAATAAATGATAATATGTATTAATCTGGCGATGGTCATTCGGAAGTATTTTTTATCATTCTTTTATTCGACGGATTGAATAGGATAACATTTGTACAGAAAATGAAAATGTGATTATAGAAATTTTAAATATTTGGTTTTGGAATCAATTAATTCAATTAAATAATCAAAATTTAAACTTGACTGAATAACAGTAGTCACAAGAACCAAAATTAGGTAATTTTACCATACATAAATTATTATATTATTATATGTACCTCTGAAGAAATTTATATTATTGAGTGAAACATTCAGAAAATTATAATAATTTTAATCATGTTAATCTCTAATAATCCAATCAAGCATATAAATAAATCAATAAATCATTTCCAAATAAATTATAAAATTATTCCAAATAAATTATAAAATTATTCCAAATTAAGAAAAACTTCTTGATAAAAAAATATACTTATTAAATTTCTAAATCGACTAAAAAATTCTCTGTTTTCCAGGAAGCGGAAATCTACCAAAAGTGCATAAGGCCACCTCCGAACCGCACCGTCTTGGAGTCGGAATCCCCGCCGCCGTACCGGTCGAGTTCTGCAGGTCTCCTCGGCTCGATAGGTGGCAGCAGTAATTCGGGCAGTAGTGATTGGTCGGGAGGCAACGCCCCCTTGGTGGTGCGCTGCCATTCGATGTCGTCGACGTCGAAGAGGCCCGAGCCGGGGCCCAGTGGTAGTGCCGGCGGTCAAAAGACTGATTTCTTACAAAGGACTGTGAAAATATTTACTGGTAAGAAGAGCCAAGGGCCTCCGACAGCGCCTACGTTACCAGTGGTGATAGTTCCGGCGAGACAGCGGAAACCAGACTCAACGGGCCGTCCGAAACCTAGTGTCTGACCATACGTTCCGACCTTTAGGTGACTTTGTGAAATTAAAATTTAGCGAAACGATTCCATAAGCAACTCATAATTTAAATTATATGTTATTATATCAACGAAAGAGAACGTTTAGTACTTTATTCTATTAGTTCCGAGTGAAACTGGACACTTTTGTATGTGGTACCCGTGTATAATTTAATAGTTAATATCCCTGGTACGCTAGTGGTACGGTCACCCATCCATCCGAAACCTGCTAAAGAATCTACTTCCCAACGTAAAGTATCCGTTGACGAATTTAAAAATCTGTTTACGACAAAAGAATCCGTTTACGAAAAAGGAATCCGTTTACAAAAAAAGAATCTGTTTACGAACGTGAAGAAAAGACCGCCTCACGTTCTCGCCATGCCAAATATTCCATTTAAGAAGAGAGACCTTAGTCTTAACAATTCATTTCTGTTCTAATATGCGATTATTGCGACAATGTACAATGTATAGTTAACCAAAATATCGCCTCCTTTGTAGTAAATTTGTCCATTCTCTCCGTTGAAATCGTTTTAACAAATTTGTAAATATGTGTATATTTAATTATGACATATACGCATAAGACTGATTAAATAATAAAATAACTCATAATAAAATGAAAACTATTCAAAGTATCTAATATCTAAACTATATGTATGTGTATATATATAAATATATAATACTATTAATTAAAAAAATTTTTTGATGTAATCTAATTTTTCGTTACGACTAGGCAATTGAATTTTTAGTATTATTATTATTATTGCACCAGTGAAGGACGCTGGGAACAAAACAACTTTAAATATATTTTGGTTAGCTAAATGAAGAAGAAAATGTGAAAAATTACATACTAATGTACCTATCTATATTATAATAATAATATCTTGATTGTGGGTATTGCGAGGGATTTCTTAGAGTCCTTAGTTTATTGACGAATTCCAGAAATTTGTTGCGTGAACATACGGTGACTGTACCCGAACTAAACAAATGACAGTAGAACATTGTTCTGTTTTTAAATATTGTTTATAATGAGAAGGTAAAAAAAACGACAAAATGGGATATAAATGTGCAAGAATGGAAGACTATATCCACGATTGAACTGATTTATCAAACTTCTTTCTGCTCTTAAAGTGTTCATTCATAATTCGAAAAATAGTCAGCACAGCAACCATAGCTCGGAAATCATCACAACTTGAGCGGGGGGGGCGTAAGGCTTGCTACACGAAATTATTTTATTATTATTATTATATTATTATTATTATTACGAAAATTACGTAGTTTTTTTCGGTAATTTTTTACGACTGTTATGTGTTAGTATTAATTATGTAATTTCATATTCTACTTATATTGTACATAATATTGTTAACTATTTTTATTTCCAAATAGTTTTATTTTTTGTAATATTATTACGATTGTTTTATTAGGTTGTTTTTAATTTATTGACGAGAGGCGTGCGCCCCCTCCTCTCTGAGATTCTAGTGACATGTAAATTTCTTAAGGTAATTAATTGTAAAGGAACGGTGGTTTGCCGAATTAATTAGTCAAAAAAATTAAATACAAGCAAATGTGATGATACAGTGTTTGGGGACACTGGTACTTGTTACAAACGTTACTGGCTCTAAATTTTACCCTCGGGGAAAGTCATTTTTTTTTGTTATATTTTATTCAATTGAAATGGAATATAATATTTTAATGTGGTTTGTTTAAATAGTTATTTAATGTAATTTTTTTAAATAATGTATTTCTCTTTAAATGTTCTTTTAAATGTTTTTTTTAATTTATGTTTTTTTTAATTTGTTTTTTTAATTAATTTTTTTAATTAATGTTTTTTTTTTAAATAATGTGTTGTTATTAATAATGTAATTTTTTTAATTAATTTTTTAATGTGTTTTTTGAATGTAATTATTTATGTAATGTGGAAGACATATCATGGCTTTCCCCTCGGTGCGAATTCCCTGATTTCGAAAGAGGAAATAGCTTAAAGGAAAAATAGTTGCAATGTATACTGACTTTGTTTGGTGCAATTTGTATTAAATCTTAATTTCTGTGATATCGAGCGAACTGAAAGATTTTTGTACCAATCTGAGGTGAAGAATTATTATTTATTAATTAAATAATATTAATTAATTAATATATTATCTGTATAAAGTATGTGGAAACTCGAAGTTATTTTTTTATTATTACATAATTAGTTTAATTCCTGTTTTATTTCTCGTTTCTCCCACTGTCTCTTTGTTTTGGTAAATTTTGCAACATGTATCGATCCCAAACCGGCGACACAAGTCTTCGTAAATACTATTATTATAACAACAAGAAAATGTGATTGTAATTAAATTTTATTATATGATAACAAATTAAAATGTTTTTGTATTAGTGAAATATTAAACAACTTTAATTGTACCTTTCGTTTTCTTTTACTCTTTCTCTGCTCTTGTTGTGAACATTCTCTATTTGTTCGAGGGACTATTGTGTAATGTGATTATTACATACTAAATATTACTATAATTATTATTATAAATATGATTGACTATAAACGATAAGAAAATAAATCACTTTCATTTATTAGTTTATTCTTTTTCATTCATCAGTTACTGTAGTTTTAACTAGTTGGGGGTAAGTATAAATGTTGCTAAATCGTTCGTTTGAATTTATTATGTCTGTATAAATAATAATAATGTCTGTATAAATAATAATGATTGTTAAATAATCAATTGTTTATTCGGCGATGCAGGTTTCTGTAATTGTGCTGGTGCAGGTTTCTGCAATTGTGCTGGTACAGGTTTCTGTAATATGTGATGTATATTTCTTTGTTAATATGATTGGCAAAATGAGGCGCCATCTAGTTTTGTACATGTTAACTGACGAATGGTTTGAGTCCAAGCTCTATTTTGTGGCGCCATCTATTGTAGAAGTAGCGTAGTGGAGTAGTATTTGTATCGCTCAAGGAATTATTTTGGTTTTTTCCGTTTTTGTCTTTTTTTAACAAACACCTGTCTTCTCGTTGGTGTCGGTGAAGTCACGTGTGGAGAATTAGTCACAGTCAGAAGTCATTTAGTACTCTTTGGCAAGCAGGAAATGTTAACATCCCATCAAGTTGGCTGTCGCGCGACAGATGTTGAGGGATGCTATTGGAGGAATGTCCTTTTAGCCTCAGTTTAAGGTGGACCTGAAGTCTGCCTAATAATAAAGTAGACTTGCAGTTGGGCGTAAAAGCTGATTCGTTCCGGAGCAGTTGTTAAAAATATATCATCGACACCGAGTCATTTAGATTTGTTCTTTTTTTCAACTGGTTATAAGTTGACTTTCTGTTTTAGTTTTTGTAATTCTAATGCATTTTAATTTTATTTTATTTCTAGTTATCAAATACTTATAATAATGGGAATAAGGTCTCAAAAAAATTTATATTTACATTTCTATCTCAACGTTTCGTTATAAGATTATAACTTCTTCAGGAGATTATAAAATACGAAATTTCCTAATTGACAAATTATTTTATGAAATTTCTTCTTATTTTAATTGAAAAAACAATAAAAATAAGTTTCAGGTAAAATAATAAAAATAAGAATATGAAGGTTATTTAGTACTTTTAATAATTTTGTTATAAATTCTATTAATGTTATTTGTATCTTGTTTAAAATGAATTAAAAATTTTTCATGTTTAATATTTAAAGATTCTAAAATTCTTCTTTTGTACCAAATATTTACTTTTTCTAAAATTTTAGAATTATCACAATCAAAAGTATGTATATTTTCTTTACAATGTTCTGTTAAAGCAGTACCATTTTCTGTTAATTCTTTATTGCAAGAATTTTTATGTTGACAAATTCTATTATGTAGATATTGTTTTGTTTCACCAATATAACATGCATTACAATTTAAACAGTTAATTTTGTAAACAAGGTTAGATTGTTTAAATTTATCATCTTTATCTTTTATTCTAGAAAAAAA
>JAWQRP010003703.1:0-12925 GCA_033557875.1 Quadriops clusia
AATAACTATGCAACTAGATAAAAAGGAAAACTTTTAATTTTTTCTTCTACAAAATAATTATTAACGCTCAGTAGAAAAGTTTTGTATACACACTCAGGAGTTAGACAGTATTATTCCCTCGAATTTAGAATGCCCTCGACTCGCTACACTCGTCTCGGGCATAATTTAAATCCTCGGGAATAATACACTGTCTAACTCCCTCGGTGTATAAATAACTATTATTACACACTTGTTCAGTAATATACTATTAACCATCTATGGTAACCGATAATTTTCCATCATATCTTCTTTTCCTTGATATTAGTTAAATAAATTCCACGAAAATTCATTAATAAAATGTATTCAAAAGTTGCCAACGATATAAAAAAAAGCAGTTCAGCATTTTCCCTTCCCTGGGGCTCCTTATTGCGTGACGGGATAACATCTGCAAGAGTAGTCATAGCAACAAAGCTTTCGGATCCCGCAAACATTAGGTCATCTCTAATCGATTAGCGTGTAGGATCAGAGACAACGGGTTTTGAGGGTTGTATCGAAGCGGGAGGCCTCGGGGACCTCACAACAGTCAAATGATTAGGTAATCAATTAAAGGGGTGGACCGCTTAGGCAGGAATTCGGGATTAAAATGCGAATTTTAAAGAGACCATCGCTTTACGAGAACCTTCTCTTTGTTCCAGGCTGTTCGAGGATCACGCCGAACTTCTGGATCTCTTTGAAAAATTCAAGCAATTGAAGTCGAAGGACGAGCAAGCGAATAGTTTGGAGCTCGCGGAGCACGCCAACACGGTTATGAACACGCTAGATGAGGGCATCAAAGGGATGGATGACCTGGATGCCTTCTTCGAATATTTGCACCAAGTGGGGGCTTCCCATCGGCGGATACCAGGGTTTAAAGTAGAATATTTTTGGGTAGGTATAAATAGAATATTTTTGAGTAGTAAGCTTATGAGTAGGCATATTCGGTTAAGAATGAAAATATACGAAAGTAGGCAACCAGACATTCATATGTGCTACATACATACATACATACCTATGGTTGCCTATACATACCTATGGTTGCCTATAGGGCTATTAATACAGTAAAGGTTTGAAAATAAGCTAAAGAAACCTGTGGCTATTATAAAGGAGAACATTCATCAGCATATATACATTAATATTTCGTATATTTCGCTTTTTTGTCCAAGTAGGATAGAAAACTATAACAATTAGTTATCCTCCCCGGTTTAATACACATCAATCTCCGGAAAAATTAATATGCAGACACCGGATTTACATGTAAACATAAAATCAATCATTTTAGCGGGCATGTACATGCATAGGAAACATGTTTAACAACAGTTGGATAAACAAACTTCAATTCAATCAGGAAAATTTAATAACGTTTCAATTTTTAACGGGTTGGTGAACAAACAATGGCGGGTATGTTATTATCCGCAGCATAAAAAAATTAATAGGTTTATGCGGAAATGCGAACAAATTTATGAAATGCTTCACAAAAATTGTTTGAGCCAAAAACATCCAATTGCATGTGCACGTACAGTCGTGGACGTTAACAATAATACACTCATTGCGCATAGGCATCGACACTTACTTATTTATGTTAAAGAATGAAAAATGAGAGACTAATCGATGATGATGATAATAATAAACATGGCTAATGATGATTAAAGCGATGATGATAATAAAAATAATAATAATAATAACAGCTTAAATATACAGTCTTTAAAAGCAGCTTCCTCATTAATTAACGAATTAACGAAATTAACCCCTTCGAATAACCCAAAAAGAGGCGCAAAAAATAATGCGAAAGCAAAACACTCCTTTAATTAGAAGTGGACTCCTTCCTCTGCCCATCCTCCTAATTGGACCGGATTTGGGAATGAAAATTAATTAGTTGGGTACATCAAATTAATTTTTAGGGCAGTTCCCTTAATTAGTTGATGGCGACTTTTGCGGTCCTGAAAAACAATCAGAAAAAGAAAAATTAATCCCCTTTTCCGTTTCCCCTGGAAATCGTGCGTTCTGCTCTCGACCAGACAACGAAACAGCGAGATAAACCCGATAAATTTAAATTAGCGCGACAAAATAGGGCAAACACAGGGCAAATATTCAATTTGCCCCCTGCCCTAGTAGAAACGAACGTTCGCAGCTCGAGTTTAAAACGTTTCCCGAGGAAATATTGCTGCATTTAGCCAACGACTTGTTCTGCTCTCATTGCAGAGAGTTGTCTCGCCTTTTGCCCGGGAACAATTTGAGAGAAAATCGCATTGTGCACCAATCCGAACCTGTAAATTGGACTGAATTATTCAGAGTCAGGCAAACATAATTTCCTCTCAGACCAAAGCAATTTTCCCCACTAAACCCCGGTAAACGACGTCGTATTTAAGAGAACGTTTTACTCAACTTGTTCTTTTTAATTTGTTGCAGAGAATCGAAAAACCCTTCTTGGAGGCCGTCAAGACTACGCTGGGCGATCGGTATACAGAAAACGTCGAAAACATCTATAACATCACGATAAAATTCATAATCGAAACGCTAATAACAGGTATTAAGAGATACTAAACAAATGTAGACATAATCGCCGTTTCAGAAACAGCGAGTGTGACGTTTATAACGTCATGAGCCACGGCACAACACGTCATGAGCTACGTCACAACCCGTCATCAACTACGTTCAACCCGTCATCAACTACGTCACAACCCGTCATCAACTACGTCACAACACATGAGCAACGTCACAACCCGTCATCAGCTACGTCACAACA
Source organism: Quadriops clusia (assembly GCA_033557875.1). NCBI lineage: Eukaryota > Metazoa > Arthropoda > Insecta > Coleoptera > Hydrophilidae > Quadriops > Quadriops clusia. The sequence goes on from JAWQRP010003703.1 coordinate 2,762, forward strand.
CGTCAAGAACCACGTCACAACACGTCATGAACCACGTCACAACACGTCATGAACCACGCCATAACACGTCATGAATCACATCACACTTGTTCCAGAAACGGCGATTATATCTACTACCAAATATTAATACCTGATTATAACAATAATCTTAATTTTACTAAAATATTAGATCATCCTAACTTATAATAGTTATATAGTTATAACAGTTCAAATTCAATCTTCTTTTATTCCAGGTTACAACAACGCCAACGCTACGTGAAGGACCGCAACAGACTCCAATAGAAACATTTCCTCTAACTTGTGAATTGAAATAATAAGGAACACATTAAAGACTTACAAAAGAAGAATGAATACACAATAATACCATAATGCATAAATACGTGAGGACTACTTTTAACTGCATCTAAAATGGGCCCAAGTTTAAAACCAATTTATACAACAAAGAATAAACGAATGGTCCCGAATTTTTTTAACTCAGTGCGGATCCGCGCAAAGTTCGCAAAAATTAGTTATTATGCCGCAAAGACACACTGCCAGTTACGCAATTCCGTTTAGCAATCCAGAGACTTAACAAAAGTGATGGAAATTAACCATATTGATTGTAATTTACCATATTGATTGTAATTTACCATATTGATTGTAATTTACCATATTGATTGAAAAATTACCATATTGATGGTAATTTACCATATTGATGGTAATTAACCAAAATGGTAGGAATTAACCAAAGGTTAACCTTAGGAAGACGTGTACCTTAAGTAGCTGGAGCGTGCCTTTAGCCTAGCTCGTAATGGAAAACAACATAATAGGTTAAATCGCGTTTTGTATCGTACCAAGGATGTTTTTGGAATTAGTGTTGACTTAGCGAATAATTTAGTTTTATTGGTTGTGATAAGAGTGCGCTACTGTTCCATAAAAAAATTAATTTTTAATAATAATAAATTATGTAAAAATGTAATATTATAATACACTAATTGTTTCCGTACTAACCCTTCATCACTACATATCAATTCACCAAACCAAAACTGAATGTTCTACCTGATGCATTATTTATATATATAAATTTAAAAGAATAAATTTTCAGATATGTATAAATATATGAATTACCGAAAATGGTTGTTTAAATAAATTTAATACTATGTAATGGCAACAGTGGCGTAAGCTAACAAAGTACTTAATTAACGCTTACGATTACTTTGGGATTCTAGTCGCCGAAATTCGTTTTTCATTTAGCGTTGGAGAGCTTAGGACGCTTTTCAAGTTTCGAAATTTTGGGCTCGCATTTGGCCAAACGCTAGGGTATTTCGTAATAAAGGCCAAACTTTTCGAAACCGCTTATTGTTTTACTAAATGAGCATTTGTGATTTTTTAACGAGGAAAAATCCGGAAAATTGACAAAATCGACTGATTTTCAACGTGTACATGGTTGACAAATTTGTAGGCCAATTAGCTCTTTTGTAAAATACATGTTTCTCTCTTCCAGACGTTAAGCATTTACAATTCATTTACGAAGAAATTTATTTCAAAATACATTCAAGTGCAACAAATAAATATTTTTTTTAGATATTAATATTGTATGTGCCGTCAATTTATAAATAATCAATTTATAAATAATCAATTTATAAATAATAGCGTCAATTTTGAAACCTACTTACCTGAGTGTCACTTTACTTTGAATTTCTTTATTACTCCTGTCTCACCAATTATATTTAAATGAAAAGTCAGGATCTTGTTTACAAATCTAAAAATAAAACAAACTTTGTAAAAAGTGTATACATGTGGCCTTGTACTCTCTGATTTTCAGCAAATTCTTCCTTACTCTTTTCACGAAACATTGAAATAATTAACTTAAGTAAGGAAGAAGCGATATTGCTGCAACTTTGCTACGTACAATTTATTCTATTAAACGATAAAATAAACCGTAGATATAGCGAGATTCGAAACATACTTAAGAAGACTAGCTGCCTTTAATATATAGAGTATCTTTGGCCTAACGGGAAAGGTCTCGCCTCAATTAAGCTCTTAAGGCGGAGGCCTTCCATTATCTAAGCACATATATTATATCAGGGTTACCCTGATTATATGTGGTAACAGTAAACAAGAACTTGAAGTTTTGTTCCGAGTTTTCTAAGTTTTTAAGACAATGAATGTTCGATTTCCTTGTTCCCAAACAAGTGCTAAAATATTCATGTGAAATAACGAGTACAGTGTCTAGACTATAATAAAGGGTTTACTTATACTAAGGAGAATAAACAAGAGATGTATTTTGTGCAAAAGAAAAAATTGTATTAGTTCTATAATATACATAAGTAAGGGAATAGATGTATCATATTCACCAATATGTTCATGTTAAACGTTAATACATACATATACCATTGTTATTTATGTACGAATTATAGCCGTGAACATTTGTAAATTGTCTTATTTGTCCCTTTCCTCATTTTTCTTATTTATTTTAAGTTATTAATATTTCCAAATTTCTAATTTCTAAACAATAAACGTTATTATCACGACAGCCGATTATCACATAATTTCCTACACCTTTAGGGGACGAGAAAATTTCCCCAGGCAACTTTAAATGTGAAGCAATTCCTTGTGACTCGATTTCTATTAAATAAATGTCTCCGCTATTGCAAGCGACAAGGACATAATCTACCGAGTTTATTGTGACTAAAAGAGGATCGGTAGTTATCGAATTTTCTAAATTAATTTTGTTGTTCAAAAAGCAGGAACTGTTGCCAATTTTCAAAAAATATACAATGCCATCTTTTGATGTGGTTATCAAGTTGTCTTTATAAATCAAAATGCTTGAATAAACCTGACCTGAGGTAATGGAAATCTCCCATAGTTTCTGACCGGTTGAACAATGGATACAATACAAATTTCCTTGGACATCTGGCCAAATTATACAATCTTTTGAGAATGAATGACAATCTGAGAATGAATGACAATCTGAGAATGAATGACAATCTGAGAATGAATGACAATCTGAGAATGAACAATTACTTCCAACAAATGTATATATACAAGGTGACCCAAATATCGGAGCTTTACAACTATTAAAAATCCACAAAACAGTCCCATCTGCTTCAGAAAGACATTTACAATCACCCTGTAAAGTAGCAATATAAATGCTATTAATATTCGATAAATAAAGTGGATTTGATGTAACACATCCACCAACGAAAGTTTTCCAAATTTTAATTCCGTTATCTATGTTTAAGCAATAAATGTATTTATCATAGGATCCAAAGACTATGGCTTTGTCACCAAGGCATAAGCAAGGTTTGTTCTTGATCACATCACCAGTTCTAAATTCCCATAATATATCACAATTAAGGAAGTTTAAGCAGTACATCGTGCCGTTGTGGCAACCGATGCATAATTTATCGGTATTCGGAATGAAACGAGCTGTATTTTCAACACTATCGGTAAAAATTGTTTTTGATAGAATTTGATTGTTTAGAGGATCCCAGATGATGAAAATGTGTGAGAACGCTCCGATGGCTGCGAAAATTTTGTTTTCTCGGATGAGTATTGCCGGAGGAGCATCGACGCAAGCTTGAAGGTCATATTTTGATTTTACAGTCATTGTTAAATTTTTTCTGGAGGTTTCGTCATTTGTGGTTTCGTTTTTCAAGGTTTTATTTTGTGAGGTTTCGTTTTTTGAGGTTTCGTTTTTTGAGGTTTCGTTTTTTGATGTTTCGTTTTTAAAGGTTTCGTTTTTCGAGGTTTCGTTTTTCGAGGTTTCGTTTTTCGAGGTTTTGTTTTTTGAGGTTTCGTTTTTCGAGGTTTCGTTTTTTGAGGTTTCGTTTTTTGAGGTTTCGTTTTTCAAGGTTTCGTTTTTCGAGGTTTCATTTAGCGAGGTTTCGTTTAGCAAGGTTTCATTTGTCAAGGTTTCGTTTTTCAAAGTTTTAATTTTCGAGGATTCATTTTCCTTAAAGTTTCCATTTTTTTCAACGATTTCCATCTTTAGCACCTTTGCTGGAACATCCTGTAAGGTATGTTCAATTTGACGTTTCGATGAATTGGTTCCAAAATTGGTTTTGATAAAGTTCGTACAATCGTCGAAAGTGCTCTGAAATATTAGGTTCACAAGCTCATTTGGATATTCCCCAAAAATCTCTTTAAATTCCGCTAGGAATTGTAAGGCCAAAATGGAGTTTCCGCCCATTTGAATGAATGTTAAGCTCTTGTGTAATTTTGGGTTAATGCCAAAATATGATTGCCATAAATGAGAGAAAACTTCAATGGGGTCAATTCGAGCCTTATTTTCGTTACTTATATCATTGATGCTTAAATCTTTTTTCTCCGTTTCTTTACTTTCTAAATCTTTATATTTACTTTCTAAATCTTTATTTTTATTTTTAAAATCGTTATATTTATTTTTAAAATCGTTATAGTTATTTTTAAAATCGTTATATTTATTTTTAAAATCGTTATATTTATTTTCCCTTCGGAAATATTCACCAAGAGCCCTCTTGTCGACTTTCCCGTTTGTCGTCAAAGGAAGCTTTTTGATTATTATGATATCATCAGGAAACTGTTCTTTGGACAATAAATGCAAAAGTTTAACTCTCAATTTGTCCTTAATTTTGGGTTTGGTTAAATTGTTGAATTCCGGAATGGCAAAATACACCAAAAGCTTTGAGGAGTCCTCTTGCCATAAAACGGTGTTTTGCAAATTTGTTTCTTTTTGTATTAACTCTTCTATGGTGCTTAAATTCACTCTAAAGCCGAACCGTTTGATTTGTTCGGTTTTCCTGGAATGGTAAAAAATTTCGCCGTTCTTATCTTGAGTTACTAGATCGCCTGTTGGTCGGAAGATCGGTTTGGAAGTTTGGGGTTTTTGCTCGTTGTCGATGTGGCAAAATCGTTTGTTACTCCCGATGTACAGTTCTCCTATGGTCAATTCTTCTATATATCGTTCTCTTATAGATGGGTCTCTTATATATGGTTCTCTTATATATGGTTCTCTTATATGTGGTTCTCTTATATGTGGTTCTCTTATATGTGGTTCTCTTATATGTGGTTCTCTTATATGTGGTTCTCTTATATGTGGTTCTCTTATATATGGTTCTCCTATATATGGTTCTCTTATAGATGCTTCTCTTGTAGATGATTCTCTTATATATGGTTCTCTTATATATGGTTCTCCTATATATGGTTCTCTTATAGATGCTTCTCTTATATGTGATTCTCTTATAGATGGTTCTCTTATATGTGATTCTCTTATAGATGGTTCTCTTATATATGGTTCTCTTATATATGGTTCTGTTATAGATGGTTCACTTATAGATGGTTCTCTTATATATGGTTCTTTTACAGATGGTTCTCTTATATATGGTTCACTTATATATGGTTCTCCTATGCATTGTTCCTCTATGGAATGTTGAGAATTTGTGTTAGAGACAGTATTTTCTTCAACAAAGTTTTTGTCGAAACGGATTTCTACGAAAGTGTCTTTTAGACAATTTCCTAGTGGAACCTCGCTTTCGAAACTATTCGCCAGGCATGCAGTTGCCCAACAGGATACTTCCGTAATTCCGTATAAATTGAAAATGTTTAAATCTTCTCGTCTGGGTCTTTGCAAAATGGACTTAGGGAATTTTTCTCCTCCAAAGGCCAAAACTCTTAAGGTTGAATTTGTTAAAATTTGGTCAATTTGAGAGTCGTTCCATCTGTGGAATACTGAAGGAGGCATTTGCATGACTGTTAGAGACTTATTGGGAGTTTCATTTTTAGATTGAAGTGTTTCATTTTTAGATTGAAGTGTTTCAATTTTAGATTGAAGTGTTTCATTTTCAGATTGAAGTGTTTCATTTTTAGATTGAAGTGTTTCATTTTCAGATTGAGGTGTTTCATTTTCAGATTGAACTGTTACATTTTTAGATTGATTATTATTTGGATTTTGAGAGAATAAAGTGTTGAAGAGGTGAATTGGGTTGATGCTGGTTTGTTTTGGAGTAATAAGCAATGTTGCTCCAGTTGTTAGGCTTAAGAAGAGCTCGACCATCGATGGATCGAATAAAAGAGATGTTCCGAAGTAGATTAGGTCTTTTTGAGTGATTTGGAAAATGTCCCTGGAAAGATTCTTAATTTAGTTTTATTTTTATTATTTTATTTATATACTAATTGTTTTACTTATATACTAATTATTTTATTTATATACTAATTATTTTATTTATATACTAATTATTTTATTTATATATGTACTAATGTCACTGAACTAATGTACCTACTTAAACGAATCAATATTTGCTTTAATGCAGTAATTCTCAACAGAAACCAATTTTGAGTGTGACGATGTTGTACCAGATGTTTGTATTATGTAGCAGATATCTGCATTTGGGTCACTTATTTCCTCGAGATTATTTATTTCCTCGAGATTATTTATTTCCTCGAAATTATTTATTTCTTCGAGATCATTTATTTCCTCGAGATTATTTATTTCCTCGAGATTATTTATTTCCTCGAGATTATTTATTTCCTCGAGATTATTTATTTCCTCGAGATTATTTATTTCCTCAAGATTATTTATTTTCTCAACATTATTTATTTTCTCAACATCATTTATTTTTCCAAGATCATTTATTTCGCCAAAATGTCTTTTCCACAACTTAATATAATCAGATCTTACTGCAATGTACTGTATTAGTACATATAAATTGTTAAAGACATTTTTATCGTCATCTCCATTATAATTAAATGATAATATGAAATTTAGTTTTGCTCGATTTATTTTAGTGAGCAATTGTTGATCATTGTCAAGCGGATCCAAGAAGTAGAAGGAACAGCCCAATTTTTGTAAGCTAAAAAATACAATAAATATCTATTTAATCGACCACATGAAAATCCTAATTTTATAGTTTTTTTTGTAATAATTTTTTTTTAACTCCTTGTAATAAATGTTTTAATTAGCTTTAATTTTGTTTATGAAAATCTGATTTTACTTTTTGAATTGTTCATTTATGATACTGTTGGAAAGGTCTTTAGATTTGAGAAAAAAACGATAAATGGTGAGATGCAATTTAAAAATAAATATGGAGTGGTCTCCACTCAACTTTCTTGTATATATTTTATTTTTTGGATATTTTTTCAACAATTTTTTTTGTTTCTGATGACAATTGCTAAAATATTAATAATAACACAGTAAATGTATTGAAATAAATAAATACCTTATAACTATTGAAGGTATATAGACATTGTGGGGCATCAGCAAGCCTAGACGATCTTTCCTTACACCATGTTCGGAAAGAGAAGCTTCAATTAGCTCGGAGAAGTGTTTTACTTCAAGAAAAGTTAATTTATCAAGCAATGAATGATTATCTTGCAATATTATAGCTTCTTCGTTGGCATGTTGAGCCAATACATTATTAATTTCTTGTAGAAATAGCATAGTAAGTGTAAGGGTTAATATAGGCAGTTCATTTTAAAAACTTTAAGAAGATATATAATGGGTTGAACAATGTCATTGCGTTTTTTTTTTTAATTTAATATATCAACGATAAATCTATATATCAACGATAAGTCAATATATCAAAGATAAATAAATATATATATTAAATATTAAATTTTAACTATACAGCACAATATACGTAAGATTTTCTGTACTGTACATAAAAGTAATAAACTTTAAGGTTGCTTTTAGGTTGCTTTAAGGTTATGCAACGTTGAGGTTATGGTATCTAGTATTGATGTTCATTTGTTTGGCCTTGAGATACGTGCACAGCCAACTTCTCGCGTATTTTTACTAGCTATCGTGACAAAACTGTTCATTGTGAATTTTGCCAGTGGTCTAAGGTATAAAACAACGTTGGTATAAAATAAGCTGACGTGCACTAGTAAGTGAAGAAATCTTTTGTTGTGATCATTAGGACAAGAATTTATTCCAGAAGAGGTAAAAATGGGACTACTCGAGGGGGATGAATATAAATGGATTGGGTTAAATCCTAGTCTGATTAAATCCTAATCTGCTTTAATCATACGTTGCTTTAATCCTGGTCTTTAATCCTGAGTTTTAATCCTGAGTTTTAATCCTGAGTTTTAATCCTGATCTTTAAACCTGATCTTTAATCCAAGTCTGGTTAAATCCAAATAGGTTCTGTTAAACCTAAATATGTATATTTAACTCAAGAAACAAAAGAGCAAATCATGGTTCTTTGTTTCGACCTAATTTCATAAGCAAATTTCGCTTTCTTTCTGTCTCTCTGTTTGTCTTTTCTGTCTTTCTGTTTGTCTTTTCTGTCTGTCTGTTTGTCTGTTTAATGACCAGTTGTTTAATGATACATGCATCGTTTTTAATAATTTGGGTTTGTTCTTGTAGATGGGCCGTATATTTTTGGAACATATGGGAGGCAACCGACTCTTCTCCTGCGCAAGGTGCGACACCAATTTGACGAACAGAGGCGAGCTGATAAGCACACGTTTCACGGGGGCCACCGGTCGAGCTTTTCTGTTCAATCGGGTCGTTAATTTGACTTATAGTGACGTTCAGGACCGGGTCATGCTTACTGGGAGACACATGGTAAAGTGTTTAAATTACGGGTTTTGAGCGATGATCTATCCTTAATCGCCTTTAAACTTAACCTCACACTAATATATAATTTAAATAATTATACAAGTTCAAGATTATGAAAATATTTGTTCGTTCCAAGGAATATTTGTTCGTGTTAATCTCGATGTTTAATTAAATTGGATCGATTTTTCTGTCTAGTAGTGTTTTGTTTAACAATTTTTTGGTTGTTTTGTTTTATTGAAACAAATTATAATGATTTTAGTTAAAAGGTTTATAATTATGTTATTTTTATATACATATTTTATTTATATATATTTTATTTATTTATATTAATAAAGATCTATTGGGTGTTAACTTATTGTAAATATTAGATAATAAATATCTTAAGGTGACGAATTAACTTAACAATTTGTAATGATGCATGAATAATGAAAGCATTTGTCAAATTTGACAGTTGGATAACCTAAAAATTGACTAATGTCAAATTTGACATATTGACTTAATGTCAAATTTGACATATTGAGATTTCAGTATTTCTACTTCATCTTCTTCTTTAAAATTTTTGTAGATAAGGTTTCGTTTATGACATACGAATTTTAAAAAATATAACAAAAATAATTCTTAATTGAAGAACAAATGTAAAATTTAATGATCAAATTAAATACTAATATTTTTAAATATGTTTATTGTTTTAAATATGTTTATTGTTTTAAATATTTTTATTGATTAAAATATTTTTATCGTATTAGGTGAGAGACGTGTCCTGCAAATCGTGTGACGCAAAGTTGGGCTGGATGTACGAGTTCGCGACCGAAGACAACCAACGTTATAAAGAGGGCCGAGTGATTCTGGAGAGGGCCCTCGTCACCGAAAGCGATGGAATGGAAGAAAGGGGCCCTTACAACGGAGGAAATTAATTTTCGCCACAGCAACTCGCATAAGAATTTGAATATCTGTGTTATCGCTTAGCCTGATTTTCCGGGTTTGGCGCCTTTTTATTCGTAACATAATTATGTATAATGTGAAATACTTCTCTTGTACAAAAGTTTTATTTGTTTTCTATAAAAGTGGATATGTAGATGTATCCGTACACATTAAGCTGGAATTCAAGCAAGAAAGTACGAAAGAATGTGTTCATTAAGTTGTAATAATTTATTTAAGGTCCTTACTTAGGTAGGGAGAAGCAAAAGATGAAACTTAGCAAAAGATTAAACTTAGCAAAAGACGAAACTTAGCAAAAGTGCCTCCTCGTTCATTTCACGTCATTATAATTTACAAACGAAAATCAAGGAGATTCCACATTTATGTATTAAAAATTTTGTTAACTGACTTAAATATAATGCAATTATGCATACCTATGTAGTTTTTAAGTATGTATGATGTAGAACTTATATTGTTAAGATTAATAATGGTAATTGACTAATAAAAAATATTAAATATTGACTTTTGTGTTACGAAATCATTTTATATGTCGTGGGATCACTTTTGGTATTATTCAACGACGTATTATTTTTATAACATTTATTATTTCTTGACTCACTATATAATTATATTTTTTTATTCTCGGGTATTTAGAGTCTTAACTTTTTTGTTTTCAAAATATTTATTTCTCAACGTTTCGCCTTTATTATTTAGGCATCATCAGG
>JAWQRP010003704.1:0-12921 GCA_033557875.1 Quadriops clusia
TTTTCTCAGCGTAGAGTGCACTGGCGCGCTATTTAAAATTATGCAGTCGTTCCCAAAATGTGGATTTTTACATATTTTTTCATATCTCGCTTATTAATAAATATTTTTAAATGCGGTAAAATGTAAAAATTTTCTAAAATCACATATATTCACCCACTTCAATTTATGCGCATAATTTGCAGTCACCCAGTATATTCACATGATTCTCCTACATATGCCCTGGACCTGCTTAATGTTAAGTGCTATTTAATACATTTTCAATTCGATTCTTTGCTAAAAATTCCGTGCCTAAACTTCTCCATCTTATAACATTTAATCATTTAATTGAAACATGTAAGTGTAGATTTATATTTGATAACTAATTGATACATTTCGTAAAAAGTAAATCATTTAGTTACAAATATATCTCCGAATATTTTCTATGTAAATTTCATTTGGCAACTTAACATCCGCGACAGTTAATTAGCAACTATTATAATTACATTCCTGCAGAATTTGTCAAGATGGCTGGCAATATTTTCCAAATTAATTATATTATGGAATAATCTAAATGCACCAGCTCTGGCATATCCCAGAAACTTTGGATGGGCGATTTAACTTAACTTTCCCGAGTTCCTTTCCTCCAAGGACATTAATAATATCAAATCTTCTGTTTCAGCTCGTACACCGTAAGCTCGTCTGAACAATTGCGGTTTATTTGTTTGCTCTTCTAGAATTGTTCGCTGAAATACGTAACTACCGTCTACTGGGTCACCACCAGAGTCATTCCAACTTTCGAAATTTACATAATTCGTATATATGTTAATGAACTGTTTTCATTTACATGCAGTTTTTCTTCCGCTATGGAGCATTACTCTCTCTGTACGTACAAATTGAACTTTTTCTACACGCACATTACGTTGCCTTGCTATATATATGAATGTTCTGTTAAATAAAGTGTGGTGCTTAACGATATTATACACATTGCATTGAACTTGCTATTCCTGCACAATTGGTGGAGGCGCGCGGTGATATCTCGGTTAATTTTGAATACGTATAATTAAATGAAGAACAGAATGTATGTAAGTCCACGTTTCTGTGCCGAGAGGGGATGTGAATATTACAAGCAGTTGCCTATCACAACTGAAATCAGCATGATAATGTTCTAAATAGGTATAGGATTATTCTAAATACGAGACTATATGGTAGGTAGGTATAGTAATTGTTTCATCACACGGCTGCTAGTATTTAAAGAATACTTACTATGTAATTAATATAATAAGGCAAAAAACATCGCGCTGGTCATAAACCCTATCTGATCACCTTAAGCAAGCAATGCATGAAAATAGAGATTAGATTTTTTTATATCAGAATATATTGAGTTACAAAAACTCTGTACATATTCAACGTAAATGACCTGAACTTCCCATTTTAACCACACGTTGGCTATCACTAAATACAAATAGCTACATGTATTCCCAATGATAAAGTGCCGCAAAAAATTAGTGCCTATTTCCGAAATGAGAGAGTCCATTATCGCATGAGCTATTGGTGTTGGTTATTAACAAAATTTAGTGCAGTGTGTGATATGAAATGCACAGATTTACGCCGGGATAAGTGAAAGCTGCGAATATTTCTGCTCGCGTGAACATCGCATGCGGCGAATGAACATGGAATGCGCTTTATTCAATAACACATCAGTATCATTACAACTTCCACAGGAAGCGATACCGTTTTTAATGTCCCTATAGGACACGATTTCAACATAAACGCGTTACGAACATGACACTGTCGCATAAAACATATGGACCCTATTATTATATGTAGAACGGATCTTTTAATGGCCCCCATGCCGAAAAGTCAGTTGTGCATTATAATATAAATATGGACCTGTTTTATACGTTCATTCTGTTCCGAACAAGCTAGTAGACGATGGTGAAAATAAATCATTGTGTTTTTGTATTTGAAATAAATTAGCACATTCTCCTGGCAAAAATTTAACAATAAATAGAGGTGTTTGTTATTCCATATTTAGTTAATAAAATTATCATTTATCATTCATATAACAGGAAAAAATGCCATTCTAATGATATCAAATATAACAAATATTAATAGCCATCAGGAATCTCTGATGTTTGATGTATTGTTTTTAGCCATTTGGTTGTACACAACTAAAAACTAATAATTTATATGCGTAAGAATGTGTTGCACAATTAACTCACAATTTGGTTTGAACCCTTTTGGTTTTTTGTACAAGTGTAAAACTTTTGTATAATTAAATTATTTATTTTAGGAAAATACGATGTAGGTTTCCTCTCTACCTATGTTAAAAACAATATTAATATACGCACTAGCAATTGTGAAAGCTACATTTTAGGTAGCTGTGCAAAATTAATTTTATTTATAACACCATACATTAATTTCTATTTGATTATGAACATTTATTGCACCCTGGATTATATCAGAGTGATACATTTGCGTACAAATGAACAGCCCAGTATAAATTTGTGTACTATTATTACAGAATTATAGCAAAGCAGTTCTAATGCGGAGATATACATATTTAAATGATATACACATAATTGGGAAACTAGATTTGTTATCAATTTAAATGTTATTTAAAATTACATACTTAATTGCGAGTACTAGTCACTATTTGCATGAGACGCTGAGAAGAAATGCTGTCACAAAAATGATTATTTATTTCTAAAAATCAAATACGTATACATATATTAAAACATTTTATCCAGATAGTTAAGTTAAGTAATAATTTAATGTTAACCCATAATCTTTGCCAAATTCCGTTCGGGCATTGAATTATTTCGAGATTTATTAATTATATATTAACGGAAGGAAATGAAACCGGTAGTAACTGGGTTATATTACTGGATACGTTTCCTTTATTACTAATATATAGTTTATTACATGAAGGGCTACCCTGTGCCATTTATGCTGAACATAAATGATTTTTAATATGCCTTTATATAGATATTTCATCATCCAATTGTTAATGTCGGGTCGTATCGGCATTCTGTGTTCTAACTTGGCCTATATTATCGTTCTAAAACGATCAAGTAACTACAACGTTTAAAAGGTTTATGCGGGCACTTTGAAAGTTTCTACTGCTGTAGTTAAAACTTTATGCGTCCCAGATAAATTTTATTACTTGCTGGACTAGAAAAGTGATTTTTAGATAGTTATTTATGGTTGATTGATAACTGCATGTCGAAGCACTAAATGCTTTCGAAGAACTTGGAATAAGTTAAATTATCATTATATTTTTGCGGATGTTAATACTAATTGCTTTTGAAAGTTAACACATCATGATAAGTGCGAATTAGCTACTTGTAGGCTTGCTAAAAGTACATAGTTTTCTATAGAAAAATACACAAATTTATATTAGACTTTGTATTCATGAATATGAATAAAATAACATTTTTTCCTTTTATAAGACTGGGTTGGAGACTTCAGGCCCACTTAGTCATAAAAAGTTGTGGACGAGACAGCGTCGATTGCGGACAAATTTGTGAAAGGAATTCTAGGAGAACTCCTGTTGGTGGGATGAACGTTTCAAGTTAGTTGCGACACGTCAGGTGGCATCAATGTAAATGTTTTCGTTGTAAACTTCGTGGGTTGAAGCTGACGGGGCGTGAAGCTTTGGCCAGGATGACGAAAAGCGACCGATCAGCAGGACTAATGGATGTCATCGACAACGATCGGTCTAGCCAAGCCAGGACCGGATGCTGGGATCCTCGCTGTTTATGGGCGGTCTCTATGTAATACTGCGTTTCATACCACCTGTGACCAACCGCTAATTGAGAGATATGCTAATCACATTATAGGAAGGGCTCCCAGTGCTCGTTTATTGACTTAATTTATATTAACTGGGATGACTTTGCGGATGTAATTATTTTATACTTTGAATATTGAGAGATGCAGCACTGTTAGGTTCATAAATTTTAACAGGTAAGTGTTATATTTTATTTGTACCTATTATTGTGTAATTAAGATATAAACAATTCTTTGTTATATAATATATTTTATTGTTTAATTAATTTACTTCTGAAATGAATATGCAACGTCTAAAACTTTCATAGTTCCTCCTTGAATTCAATTTAATGAATTAAATAGTCTTCTAAACGTAACGACACGATAAATTCATTTCTTGTTCTAACAATTAGGTAACTCAAACAATTCCTAAACTACATTTCATTACTATATCCGAACTTTATAATCAAGTAAATAAATGCCTCCAAGCTAATGACATACATGTTTTTGTCGACTCAAGGCGACTAGAACTAAGTTCAATTGTGCAGTCCTTAAGTAATCTTCAATTACGAATGAAAACTTTTGATTACAGTGGCGCAATTAAATTGCCCTTACAAATAAATTACATGTTGCCTGCCAGTTGACTCTTAGCCTGTAATAGCAATCGTGTTGATTAGCAGGAGAATGCACGTGAATTATAAATGAGGCCCATTAACATTCAATGTTTCTGTAATATGAGGAAAGCAAGCAGCCGGAATTATTTCTTACTTAGGCCACATTTCCCATTTCGGGTTCTCGGTCTTCTATCGAAGCAATAATACCTTCCCCCGACAAAACTGTACGAAGCAACGCAAACAATTAAAATGTAAATATACGGGAGCTGGCATTTTTTAATACCCTTATTTCATGGAATGCTTGCGTGTGAAATATTTTATTTCGTTTAAAATACTAAAACGAAATTGTTTGCCGCGTTTTTCATGTTGTTGCATTATAGTTCTGTTCATAATAATATTCTTTAATATGCACCTTTTATTTTCAAGAATTTGTACATTGCTTAACATGCATGTATATACCAATAAGATACAAAATCTTTATATCTCCCTATAACGCTGTCAAAAGTAAAATATAGCACTTATTCTGAAATAAAAAGTTCATTGGATTAAAAAAAACACCACCCATAAGATTTACGGCAGTTACGTCTGCCCGCTTGGGGGTACGATAATTTCATTTTCTTGCCCTTAATTAACTTTTAATTAAAAACACGTTATTAAAAACGGTCTGGATAAATTGAAACATCGTACAATTGCAAGACAAGAGCATCTTGTAGGGGAAGGAATTTTCTAGTGAAGTGGCGAAAACAAAGTACCTGAAAAATCGTTACATCCCACGGAAAAACTCCTGGCTTCTATCTAAATTAAAGATATTTTTGTGAAAGGCCGGGAATTCACTTACACCTCGGCACTAAAATGCAATCTCAAATTCTTCTTTGTGTGAGCGTTCCCCCATTAAGCCTTTTGTTCCTTTAATATTCGTGGAAGTTTTATCCTTCGTTTATTCCACCTTTAGAGGATTGACTGATTACAAAATTGCATGTTTGATTTTGATAACGACCGCTCGGGCGGCACAGTTACAGCAATTTATATTATTTAAGTCGGCATTATTTTATAGATACTGTTTTTCTATTGATACATTATGTGCCGGCAATTTTTGTAATAACAAAGGTACAAGTATTAGCGTTTAATAGTTTGGATTATTTCTGTTTCAGTTTCAACTCATCGATTGTAACATTGTTATTTGTAGACTTTTGCATATACGCATTTTATGTCATTAATTCATCGTATATCTATGCCGTTGTGACAGTGATAAATATATAAATTCCGTATTAACCATTTATTAAATGTGAATAGATATAAAACCATCCATTTACATAACGGATTTTGGGAAGAGAGATCTTGATTTCAGTTTTTTTATGAGTTATGAATGAACGAATTAAAAATGTAAAAGATATAAATTAATTAATTTGCTGTTTGTTTATGTCATATATTTTATAAACAAATTTGTTTGTAGGAATACCTACTCTTTCAAATTTATTTACTTTATAGTTTCTGTACACTAATTGTTTCAACATATTACAGTTTGTCAAAGAGACGAATATTTTTATCTTTGATTAGAGAAATACATATTTCTCTTATAAAAGAAAAGGCTTTTCCATTTCTGAATGGAGAGGTTTCCTTGAGTTGTCGGCGATCAAATGGAGAGCTATAAAAGCGATAAGGTATTACGGAAACCTAAATTGTACGAGCAGAGTAAGCAATTAAGTGTTAAATGGAACCTCGTGAATATTGAGAGGATAAAAAAGACCTTCCAGTCGAGATACATTATGCTGTAATTTATACTATGTGGAGAAACAATGCTTGCGCTGTGTAGACGTCGCAGAGCTATGCTAGTAATGTAGTAAGCCAACGGATTCTCCTGATGGCCCAGCGAAACAAACTAAGTAACTCGGGACTTTGTTCATGTAAAAACCTTTCAATGCAAAAACGAGTAGTATGTACACTTATGTTAGCTAGGTTAACACTTATTTCAGGAATATCTCCCATATTGTGTTTCAATAAAATACATACATTCTCTGCTTAATGTATTTTCAGCGCTGTCAAGGTAAATTATATACTGTGTGTAGTAATTGGTTAATAGCACTGATGTGTCACTTACCAGTTTCTACATAATGCACTATTTGGCTATCCATCATATGCACGAACCATGCACAGTTCAAGTAATTTGCTCTTATAAGCGATAAAATTCCATTTTAGTACGAATACTATTGAATTGATGTTCCTTTCTTTTTCATGATTTTTTCTCTCGTCATTTCTCTTGCATTTCGCGAAATGTTCTGTTTGATAAGCATATTCTTTATTCTATACTTTTTAATTTTTTTAAAATTTCAAAGCGTTTAATTAGTTTTAAATGGTGAAAAGCCAAGTGAAAAAAAAACTTCATTTTTACATTTGCGCAACTGACCAAAACGACCATCGAAAGGCTTCATTAGAGTACTACATTTTCATATTACTATCGAACAAACCTACTCAAAAACTAAAGTAAATTTTATTGTTTGAAGCGTCAAAACTCTAATACAAACTTTTATTTCTTTATCATTCCTGGTTCTAAATTATAATATTAAGCCCTAATCTTGACGATGTACGCATTTATTTTCCTATCAGGCCGATTCAGGATAACTATCGAATTGCTAGTGTGAATTTTATGGGAATGTTCAAGGAAATATAATTCTTAAATTCTTAGTTAGTTACAGTCTTGTTAATAGTTAATGTAGCTTTTGAAATATAAAAATGATTGCGGCTAACGTTTTTGTTCAAATTCCTTTTTTATTATATTTTTGACTTACATACGTTTTTTTTTTTGTTTCTCTTTTTTACGCATGCCTGTTTTTTACATACATTATACATACGTACATAAACTGCCCGCCTTGAAATGCTCCACATTTCAACAATTAATTAAAATTAAGCCTTAAATGGCGAATACAATATCAAAACATCGACTAATAAGGTAAGTACAAATGAATACAACTTAATACAAATGATAAATTATCAAATTCTCCATTCTGTGGTTTCACTTGAAATGTCTAAGTAAGTCTTTCCTCGGTTAATAATAAACACAACTTATTTATTGGTCTCTTTGTAAAACCATGTGAACACTTCACGGTCACCACCCGCACCTTGTCGTCGTTACCAGGATGAACTTCGACTACTCTCCCCATTTTCCATCTGGCTGCAGGTAGGTTGTCTTCAATGAGCAATACTAATCTTCCTTCCTTTAGGTTGTCTTGCTGTGTTTTCCATTTTGTGCGTTGTTGGAGGGTATGTAAGTAATCGTGAGACCACCTCTTCCAAAATGATTGCGTCAGTTTTTGCAAGTTCTGGTATCTGTCGAGTCTTGAGACTGGTATGTCTTCATAATCGGGCTCTGGTGCCCGCGAGTAAGGTCGACCCACAAGGAAATGCGCCAGGGTAAGCGGCTGATTGTCATTAGGATCATCGGACAGCTGTGTGATAGGACGGCTATTTAGAATACATTCGATTTGTGATAAAACTGTCGCGAATTCTTCGAATGTCAAGCGAGCGTCGTGGATTATTCTTTTCAAATGATTTTTTGTACTTTTAATACTGGTCTCCCACAGCCCCCCAAAGTGCGGTGAATATGGAGGAATAAATTTCCATTCTAATTGATTATCGACAAAATCAGGATGTTTCTCTTTAAAAAATTTGTTTAATTGCTTCATTTCATTATTTGCCCCTTTGAAATTTGTTCCGTTGTCGCTATATATTACATTCGGTGTACCGCGTCACGATATGAATCTCCTGAAAGTCGCCATGAATGCATTAGAACTTAAAGATGAAATGCCTTCAAGATCGCTCGCGTTGTAAAACAAATAAACAAACAAATATAACCCTTTACCAGCTTACCGCAACGACCTGATTATATATTATATATTATAGGACCGCCATAATCGACACCACTCGTGAAAAATGGTGGGTGAATTCTAACTCTTTCAGATGGTAAATTTGCCATGATTTGATTAACAGTTTTCTGGTTATGTCTACAACAAGTCACGCACTTTTGAGTAATTGATTTTGCTAAAGTCTTGCCTGCAACTGACCAAAACTTCTGTCTTGTCGCCGCCAATAATACATTCGGTCCCGAATGCAACAGCTCTATATGCTTTCTTTCTAATAAAAGCTTTGCTAAATGGCTGTTTTTTGGGAGAAGTATGGGGTGTTTCTCTTCATAATTCAAGTCTGAATTTCTAATGCGTCCCCCAACTCGTAATACTTCGAATTCATCCAGAAGAGGACTCAAACTCAAAATCTTGCTTGTTTTCTGGATTTCAATTCCCTTTTTTAAACGTCTATATTCTTCATGAAATTCTCGCCTTTGATCGATTTTGATCAACACGCTTAAAGCTTCGTTTATTTCTTTGGTTGTAAGATCGCCTGTTCGTTTTTCGTTGTTCTTGTTGGCATTGTTCTTGAATCTTAAAATCCAACCAACCACTCTTGTCAACCTTGTAATTGTTGAAAAATTGGCCATCGGAAATTCGTAGTCGTCAATTGCCACCAAAGTTCTAATTTCTTCTCTTCTAGTAACTCTTCCCCGTCGCTGAATGTCACCTCTTGATTGCACTCATTGAAATTCTTTAGAAAACTGGGACCATTCCACCACTTCTGGTCATTAACTAGTTGCAAAGGATACAATCCTCTAGACAACGAATCTGCCGGGTTATCCTTTGTTGACACGTGATGCCACTGTTCACTCTTCGTGAGTTCCTGAACTTCTGCTACTCTATTAGCCACAAACGTTTTCCATCTCTGAGGTGAAGCTTTAATCCACGCTAAAGTGATTTTCGAATCTATCCATAGATAAGTTTCCACGTCTTCTATGTTTAAAATTTCCTTTACATCTTTCGTTAATTGAGCTAACACCAAAACACCCATTAACTCCAATCGAGGCAACGTGAGTTGTCTCAAAGGTGCTACGCGCGATTTTGCCGCAATCAAACGCGTTATACACTCGCCGTTATCACTCACTGTTTTTATATAGAGACACGCGCCGTACGCCTTTTCACTCGCATCTGAAAACCCGTGTATTTCCATCGTTCCACCTTTATCTTTCGCTGATAAATATCGTGTAACTCTGATTTTGTTCAAATGCACAAATTCTTCTCTCAACTTGTTCCACTCGCTGTGAATTGAAAGGGGTACGGATTCGTTCCACTCAAGTTCCAATCTCTAGATCTCTTGTATGATCTATTTGGCTTTCACCAAAGTTGGTGCTAAGAATCCCATGGGATCGAACAACTGAGCTACAGCAGATAAAATATTTCGTTTGGTTACATCGCGTTCTGGCAATGGGTTTATTGTGAGTAAGAATTCGTCATTTTCATTGTTCCAAATCATTCCCAGAACTTTGCTGTTGCTTTTTATGACTGTGTCCTCTGTATTTTCTTCGCATTGTGTGCAGTTAGTTTTCCATTTGGTAAGTTGAAAACCTCCTTGTGCCAAAATATTACTAATGTTATGTTTCAATTGTTCGGCCTTTTCAATAGATTCTTCACCAGTTAGAAGATCATCGACGTAAAAGCACTTTCTTATTATTTCTGCTTCTCTAGGATACTTTGCTTCATTCACATTGGCTAACTCCATTATATTATAATGGAATAATAAAATATATATTATATTATATATTATGCACCTAATCGCTAAGTATGGCACTGCTGCTAACCCGAATGTAACGGTGTTCAGTTGAAAAATCTGCAAAGGATGATTAGGTTCCTCTCTCCAGAGAATTTTTTGATATTTTCGATGGCTCGGATGTAACCAAACTCTCCTGTACATTTGTTTAATATTACCATTGATGACTTACTTGAAACTTCTAAACCTTATCAAAATGGAAAATAAACTTTCTTGTATTGTTGGACCAACGTACTGAATGTCATTGAGAGAAAGTCCTTGCTTTGGTTTGCAAGACGCATCGAACACGACACGAACCCTTGTGCTCGTGCTTGCCTCCTTCACGACTGCGTGATGTGATAAAAAGAATTCCGATTCGTCTCTTTGTTGAATTAATGTCATGTGATTTTGTTTTCGATGGTCATTGATAACTTCTTGATATTCTGCCTTTAGATTTTCGTTTCTTTGTAATTTCTTCTCTAAGTTTAACAATCTAGATTTTGCTTCATCGTAGGAGTTCCCTAGATCATCACGATTCGATTTTAGTGGCAATTTTACTATAAAACTTCCATTACTATCTCTTTCAGTCGTGTCTTTATATATTTCTTCGCACCTTTCTTCATCCTTCGTTAAAAATCTTCTGTTTGTTGTTTTCTGTTCTAAATTCCAGAATTCTGTCACCTGATTGTGCAACTCATCTCTGCTAAATAGACAAGCTTCTGATGATTTTGATGTAGGGAATGGTCCAGACACCACCCAACCTAGTTTCGTTTTTTGGAAAATGAAACCGTTATCACTTTTCACTTGCCCGACGCACAAAGGATCGAAGAACACTTCTGCTCCCAACAATAAATCTATTTGTCTCGATACGAAAAATGATTCGTCGGCTAATGATATGTTTTGAGGAATTTCACTCTTGTCGATTATCAAACTATTTGTAGGTATGTTACCTGTAATGTTATTTAATATGTAACACTTGATTTCGAATTGATATTTTGAAATTCTTGACTTTACGCTAATGTTCATTTGACCCTCGATTCTTGTTCTACTTTGATTGATTCCGGACACCGAAATGTTAACAGGTTGTGATTGAATTTGCAATAGTTTACACGCGCGTTTTGTTATGTACGAAGATTGGGAACGCGAATCTAATAGGGCTCTTAGTTTGTGTGTCCTTACGTTTTTGTCAAAGACTTGGATTTCTGCTGTAGAGAGTAAAATTTCTTTCTTTGAGAGAACCGAAACAGAAGTAGCGCTGTTGGTGACGTCGTACGTTTCGTTTTTACCCATTTCTGTATTAACTAAATCTCGTTCTTCGTTTCCCTTTTTAAAATCAATGTGCAATAGAGGGTGGTGTTTCCGGCTACACTTTTTACAACCGCTCGACCTACAATTGCGAAGACACTTTATGCAAAGTTTGGCTTCTTTGATTCTTGCACATTGGGTTTTGATGTCTAATTTCGTAAATTTTTCGCATTTCATAATGTAATGTGATCCATTACAAAAATTACACGTGATTTTCTGTGAAAATAAAACTTTTGAATTTCTCGCGGACCATTTTCTTTCGATTGTTGAATCAAAACCCTGTATAGTTTCCAATGTCTCTTGAACCTTGTTCAAATAATCTAAAAATTCTTGGCAAGAAGGTGTACTGTCCCTAGCTTCCTCATTTAACTTCGCTTCCCATTCCCGAGTTATCTTTGTGTCTAATTTATTTATAAGGATGTGTAAAATTATCGGACTCCAACTATCAATTGGCTGCCCAAGAGCTTCCAAACATTTTAAATTTGTATTAACCCGGTTAATGAATTTTCTTAATTCGAGGTACGCGTTTTTATTGCCTAAATTCACAGATTGAACCTGCAAAATTTCTCGTACGTGGTTATCGACAATCCTTCTCGGTTTGTTATATCTTTGAACCAAACTGTTCAAAGCTATTTTATAATTATTCGCTGTAGTTTTTAATGACCTCAGCATTTCAGCTGGTTCCTCCTTTAGCGCGCCTTTTAAGTAAAAAAACTTCTGTACCTCCGAAAGAGAATCGTCCTGATAGATCATCGCGGTATATGTGTCGAAAAACTCCTGCCACTTCGTAAAATCGCCGTCAAAAATTGGAATGTTTAATTTTGGCAAATTCATACGACTGGACTTCCTCACGCCGCCAGTGAACGAACCCTGGGAGGCGTTAGTGCCCTTTGATTCCCCTGATTTAACCGACAACTCGTCGTCGTTTCGCGCGTTATTGTTAATTAATAATATTGCTCTTGTTATCACTTCAAAGTAGGCACTGTTGAAATTTTCTCGATCTTGTATCGACCTATCTAAATCGTCCTCTGTCAAATCTAATTCATCTTTGATTTCTGAGAACCGATCAAATAATAGCTCTACTTTTTCTAACCGTTTACGTGCTATTTCTAAATCTAACGCGGTTAATTCATCCTGCTCTCTTGATTTCAAGAAAGTAGTGAAACTAGTCAACTGACCATTTATTACACTACGTTTCTTAATTCAATTTTGCGTTTCGTTCATTTTTACACAGCTGTCCGGTATGAAACAACAAAAAGAATGAGGAACTTACGCTCGCTGGGACCTGGCCCTAACCAAGCAGCACAAATAGTCGCGACTACGCATTCGCGACTATGCATAACAACTTTAAAAGACATTGTTACTAACCACGGCTACGAATTAGCGACTACTTTATCACGGATCTAAACCTAAAATGGGGAATAAATAGAAACGTTATAGATACCAATCCGCATCCTACTCGGTTACCTACCACCGCTGTAATAAATACGTTGTAGTTCCGTAAAATAGTAGTAACAAGTAATTTATTGGAACTTTATTAGCATGTACATGAGAAAGAAGCAACTACATATCGCACTTTGTCGCGTCTTCTCTCTGTCGGCCTGCTCTATTATTTTGTGTGCGCTGA
>JAWQRP010003705.1:0-12919 GCA_033557875.1 Quadriops clusia
GATGAAGAAAATAAAATATGTGATATATTAAAAAACAGGTACACCTATTCTTCTCATTCAAACAATGTCTTCGCCTATCTTTTTACTTCCTCAATGTACATTTCACACTTGCCCCTTTAAAAAAAAAACACGTACTTCAAGTTTCGTTCGAAGAACGACGGGTCTGCTAGTTATTTAAATAAAGTAATAACAATTGTCAGTTATTAATCATGTAACTTTCTATCTTAGCGGCTTACCTACATTTGTAATAATAATACTAAGCCGACCCTAATGTTTCTACTCCCAGTATATTATCAAGGGAACCTTTTATTATGAGGCCGATATCTGAAAATGGGCACGCCATTGAAGTAAATCAAAGTTTAGTTCTTGGTAGCCTGGAGCGGAATTTTTCCAAGGCGATAAAACGCCTAGCAGGTTCATGCCCCGCCGAGTCAATTAAAGTATGTAGCAGACCTGACAAGGATAAAAAGAAACAAAGTTTTATTAACAGAAACTTTAGTCCTGTAATTAGACTTTTATAAAAGATGTTTGGGCGCGAAGGAGAAGGACGACAACAGCACGTGCACTGTTTAGCAAAGAAAGTTGTCCGCCCTAGGGCCATATGCATTCGAATTAAAAATAACAAGTGTTCCTTTCTGGGAGAGCTTGGTTAATTGGGCGAAAAACAAAGGACCTTACGCTTTACTTCATAAAATTTTGCTCTTGGAAGATATTTACCTAATTCTAAAAAACAAGCCATTTTCCTCAGATTTCGCTTTATTTCTTTGATAATCATGATTTCGCTTTACTTCGTGCCTATACGTATACAGGATTTCAACATTCTCTCATAAATAACTTGAAAGCTTTAATAAATGCACTTCAACTTTTAAAAATTTATTAGTTTCATAAGTTTTCTTTCGAGCGGAATCTCGGTAAGCTTTTAATGCCGAAGGAACTAAGAAGTTTCCAATAAAGGAGCAGCTATTTGAAAAGATAAAAGTATTATTTTTTGAATGCGAAATGTAACCAAAATTTCATTTAAACCGTTTCCCTGTTTAAAAACAACTTTACTACAAACGCAGTCGGAACATCAAACTTTTCAATATATTTTCTACCGCGAAGTTGCGGCGTCCTTATTGATCAGAATCTTCGAGAAGTGGCGATTAAGTTTGTCAAACTGTCATTTCTGTTTACTTAAAACTTTGAGGTTTCAATATTTTTGCTGTACACGGAACGTAGATGAATTATTGTTAATTGCAATCGGTAATTATGTCTGAAATAAATTAAAAGTTTATCAGAGTTCTCAAAGGACTAATATATTTATATGTGTCTTTCTGCTTCAGTTAAACTTAAACTGATAGTTTTAATTTAATTACGTGCATGCTATATAAAGTAATTAAGGAGTAATAAACAGTGTAGTATAGACAGCGTCATTCCAGATAGTTGAGTCCACAGGGTTCAAAGGCTTGTCCCTAAGAATTTATCATTATATCAAGGAATGTGAATCGTTAAATGGCGGTGACGGTAGGCAAATCCCGTAAGTGGAACTGAGCGTTCCAATTTGATCTAGCGGCGTAGCTAGAGAGGGCGACTTTTGACAGAGAACTCTCTGCAGTGTTTAATCCGCTCACTAGAAAAGCAAGCAGAGCTTTAAGTTATGATCACAATTAGGGAGAAGTGTCCAATCGTCTGAACGTTGGAATCCCTCCAAAAACATTTCAGCCTCTTCTGTAATATCCGGCCCTGGTTCCGTGCTTGAGAGAGATTTAGATTTTGTAGGGGCCACTCACATTGACGGAAGGGCCATATACTATAGAGAGACTGTAATTAGAAGAAAGATTATCCATTTGAATGGTCCCTTTCTACAATATATGCTAAACATTTCACTTTATTAAATTCGACATAAATACATACTAATAATTTGTTTACATTTGTTTCAGGTAAGATATTTTCATTGTTTATGAGATAAACATAACTAAGAAAGTAATTTCAAGACCGAAATTAATATAATGGTAAGTAAATCCCATATCCAGTAAGCACAAGAGTATTTAAAAGTGCGGTTATATTTAAAAGCAACTTAACCTTTAAACATGACCGTAGTTTTAATGTTAAAAAACATATACAAATGGTAGTTAGATATAGCAATGAAATATAGAGTATTATTTTTGTCGCAAAATATGAGGCCTAGGAAAGGAAAACTGCTGATTAAGCTATCCAATCATCAATTCGCGGGATATTCAGCAAAAAAACTATATTAATGTGGTACTTCCGCTGGAAGAATTTCTTACTGAAATACACGAGCGCAGTATATCTTAATGTAATCGAACCACATAGCCGCCGGCATTTTGGATTCAGTAAGCAAGAAGTGTCCGGGCGAACTGAAACCTGGCCTGATTAACTGATTTTTTGTTTGAGGAAAACTCGAGTTCTCTCCCTTCAATTTGCCAGATACCTCATCAGCGCGGCTTAGCGATACGACCCAAACACTTTCAGCCCTTTTATTGTGTATTTTTAACTTTATTTCTGTAATCTATCAAACTCCCTGTGTAATTTATTTCAGGTCGATTTGGCAAGAAATCGCTCGTCATAGCATATCCACCGCGCCTTGCGAATTGTCAACTCAGCTTAACGTGTCTCACATCTATTTCATAAAAATGTTATCGACGGTAACGACCGACCTTCTAGCAACGAGAAAATTAAAACATTTTCTTTGCTACAGTGCAGATCGAAAATTTATCGCCGATTAAACTTAAAATATAGGATTCATTGGGATTAGTATAAGAAGCACTTCGCTATTCTAAACAGATTAATAAAATAGTATCTACAGCATTCTAAGCTGCACCAATCTTGTTTTTAGAGTGTAAAGCTTTCAACAAATGAACCACTTTACAAAATTTATACGATCTATTATCAAAAAGCTTAGGATTAATCTATTACTTATTCAACTTCTTTTATTCAATTCTCGAAATTTTCAAAGTTACACTAAAAGTGCATTTCTAAAGTGAACAATTAAGTAAATGCTTTTTAAACGTCTTAAAATAAAATGAGCGCCATTGTGAAACGTCGGAACGCCCAAATAAGTAAGTGTTCTCACCGTTCTTTCCAGATTCAAGCAAAAAATCTAGCTTTGTTCTTCCGCTTTAACCTTTCTCCACGATTATGGTTATAAATTAAAACGCTTTTACATCGAATCTTCTACAAAAAGTGTCGAAATTAATGTTAGCAGTTAATAGTTTTGCATAGTTTTTTGCAAATTAAATTTCGCGAAAGTTTCATGAGAATAACACGTTAATTCGCCCCAGCGAAGGCGGTGGGGAGACGAGCCGAGAAAAACGCTAGCAACAAAAATGTTTAATAATTATCTGGCCGGAATATAAACACGAAATTAAAAGTTCTTGATGTAAGGACCTCTCGCTCGAATCGACCGGCAGAAAACAGTAAACGGTTTTCTTGGAAAATGGAGCAAAACACAGAATTTCATAAGAAGTTTAAAACTAGTTTCAAAGTTTGATTATTTTAACACTGTTAAGTTTGTATTATAATACATTGGCTGCATTAAAGTTTCTCTATTTTTTGGTGTTGGAATTCATTTTGTAATAAACTATTAAATAGGTGTTTTAGGGGGCGTTCAATTTATCACTAAGGACGTGCAGACAACTATAAAGAGAAATTGCTTATTCGAGTTTAAAATCGATTTCGAAACTATGCGTAGTAATGTATTGGAAGACCATACTTACTTCATTCATTCGTTTTAAAAATAATTACTGTGAGTAACTTTGTCGGAATATTATACGATATTATTAGCGTAACAATAAAAAGGTAATTTAAATACATTGTTGCCATCAGCGATTTTGCTTTGAATTATATTGCTTTAACAATGGCGGCCTTTTATCCGCTGGAACCATTTCTCTTTGGCAGTTTTAATAATACAATGCTTAACATATTTTATTACTGAAACCGTAAAAAAACTTTTTATGCGTTTTTTAATAGGCAATTAAGGAACTTTTCTGTAGCTAATATAGACCTGTATTACACAGAAGATGTTGTAAAACCCCAGATTTATCCGGTTTGTAAAATTTTCTTTTTTCATAAGTAATTGCATATTTTTATAATAAAAGTAACAACGAATGGTATTAAGATACATTTCCGTATCTAGAATATTATAAATTTCATATAAGCTCTGCTACATTTACTATTTCAAGCTATTGCGATATTTGGTTCCATGAACACTAATCCCATAATTTTACATAACACCCAATTAGTTTAAACATCAGGGCTACTCTAATTTACATGGCTTAACCTACTTGATACATCGTCAGCATTGAAATCATAACAGGAAGGGATAATGTACGTGAAAATTAACTAATTCACCCTTATAAGTGTGCCGCCCCCATAACATGCTTTTGCCTGGAGCTCTACAGTCCATATCCCCTGTTGGCCATGCAGTACTAACTTTACAATATATCCTTTCCACATGTGAATTGTTTACAACAAGAAAAGGGGAAGGCCCCAAACTATGTAACGCTGCGACACCTATTTTCGCTTTTAGACTGAAGTATTCCCGCCTCACGGGCTAAAATCGAGTTCAATTAATGCCCGGATGTAAGGTTTTTTAAACGTGCGTTGTTTGCAGTTTTAGGGAAAAGGCCCTTAGGTGCCAAAATTCATTAACCGTTTCCAATTCCCAAGTCTGTCGGCCCTTTCACATTCAAATTTGGTGTGTGGGATGTTGTGAGCTTTAAGCTACCCTTTAATTCCTCATTTTTTGTGTGGACTGTTTGTTAATTAGTCACCCAAGGGAGTATTAAACAAATAAATTACATGTAGGGCACAATGCTTTATAACCAGCACACATAAATTATTTGCTGAGATTCTGTTAGATGTCAAATGACAAAAAATATCCGCGCGCCTTACCAATTAGGTATGCTGAGAAAATGTACGTATGTTTATACTTTTGTTTTGTAGGTTAATTGATTTATTTCATTATCCGATTAGTATTTTTGTATTTGTCAAAACTCTAGATAAAGTAAATGTGACGTTAGCAAAACTATTTACTTCCAGCAAGGAAGTCCTGAAATAACTTTACCATTATAGGATACGTGGTCCCGTAATGAAATGCAACCAAGACTGATGTTACAATACAAAGGTCTCCAACTAGGATAACCTGCGATATCCCCTAGAATATATCCGCAAGGGTTATCCTGGATGAATGATCCTGTATCTCTGTGGCCCCTGCGGCGACTCTATGTGTCGCACATCGTTAGCGACTTCAGCTCAGACCGGTAAATTGGAATCGTTATATTGTCGGCTCGGTTTTTCGTCATGTGTGTATTTACTCTAAGCGTTTCTCCTTTTTGTGCTCGTCACATAAATAACGTATCCTTTAGCAACGACGTAGAGAGTATAAATTGTTATTTTGGCCTCGTTTTTTCTTTCACTTATGTGCCAGCCGCGACGAAGTTTCCAAAGGCATTCGTTCTTCTGGAAAATGCCTCCTTTACTTTAAAAATTGTGGCGTAGCGCTTTTTATATTTGAAATGTGCAGGGGAGTTCTGTTATATATAATCAAGCATGAATATAATTTGTATTGTGTAAACTATTAATATAACAGTATGAGAATTCTTTAATAGAATCACCAAACTCATAAAATGTTGTAATTGAACTGCAAATACTTCTTTGCAACACGCTTCTAATAAGTCCCGTCCTTTGCAAAATGTAATACTTTATAGCACGGAAGGCAAGTACGAAATAAAATATTTGCGAGAACCGTTCCTAAAATTTTAAAGCAGCCCTTTTACGCCTCATGAGACACAAATCCTCCGGATTATTTCATGCTTGCTGCAAATTCATCCCTCTTGAAAATTGTATAAATTCAATCGACTCTATTTTTATTACCTTAACATTGTATTCTGTTTCAAGAGTAAGCTGTTTAAATATTTTCTTTGCTCTTATATGCTTTCATGTCGCTGCATCCGACGCTTCCTTCGCCGAATGCGCCTTTAAACCCGCCTTAATCCCAATTTACTATATTTCACGCCGAAGTGTGCGTTCTTATTCAATAAAATTTAGTTTCCAATCTCCCCTTCCATAACAACACTACACGCGAAATTACCTCTCTGCAATTTATTGCTTTCGATACAAATTGGATTATACGTATATAATTTTTAATGTAAACGTAGCATATACATTTATAATTTTGGCATAATTGCACACTACAACCAAATTCAAATGCTAATTCCATCAACTAATAACGTATACGTTTGTTCCAAAATAAATTTATTAATACACCAACAAATTTCCTAATACATATAGATATTAATTTAATACTCCAGTTTTAATTAAGTTAACACTAAACAAACATGACGAAATTGCAATCATTTGGCGCATATTACTGCATTTAATAAAATGTTAAACAGTTTCATATATAAGTGCATATTTATTCAAACATCCCTAGCAGCATATATTTCGCTAATATGATCACGCACCCGCGTGACGTTGCAATTTATAATTTCCGTTGAGGGCTGTGCGTCTGTGTGCCCTGGAGAGGAAATTTGGATAAGTGAGCAAGGTAATTTGTTAAAGCCCCCGAAACAGTTTAAATCCTGGCCCCAACATTATAAAACGGCGGGAGAAATAAGGACGTCTATTCTGAAAACAACACCTGCTTAAAATGACGACGCAAATGGAACGTGAGAAAAGCAATTGAAACTTTTATGTATTTAGTATCGCCGGGAATTGAGAAATCCCGCCCTGGAATTTTAATCGAACCAAAACTTAAATGCTCATACTCCCGGAAAGTTTTAACTGCTCAACGTGACTCCCCTTTTTGTGTGACAATTTAATATTTAATGAAACAAATTAAATATGAAATCTGTTTGATACGCAGAAAAGTTAAATTTGTTTACTTACGTACCTACACATAATAGATTATATAAAACCAGGGAAATTAAATTTTTAGTTGTAATGAAAGCAGCCTCTATACAAAAAACGATTTACCTAGTGAAATTTTTTATTTCCAATCTTGATTTATGTATTGGCATGCTAAACACATAAACACGATCACCTGTTATGACCTAGTAGGATTTATTGTCCATGCCTTCCTTGTTTATAATTTCCGTTTAACATTGTTCAGCTCGTATCAGATCTGATTGTTGGTAATTGGAATGCTGCGAAACGTCGGGCAAATGGAAATCAATCGGGAAAATGATGAATCGCAAGTTTTCGTGTTTGGAACGTCGAGAGTTGTCTTCATTAATTCAAGTTTATTTTAATGGCATTGAAGTCGCAACTTTATTGCGAGTTCCCAACTATATAAGCAGATTTTCGTTTTTTAACGATTCTTCCTCCGATGCGACGTAAAAGACTGAGAGATTTTAATTTGATTTGCAATTTGTGTCCCTGTTTTAATTTCGCGATTTCTTTCATTCGTGCCCCTGCATAAATCTCCGTTCTGCTGATTAAAGTTTTCCCGTGTTTTGTTTTCGGCAATATTCTATACATGTAATGAAGATAGGTAATAAATCAGCACTTATCTGACAGGTATTACTACTTCCGAATGCCTTTTCAAGTTCAAGTCGTTAAAAGAGAACAACGAAATAACTCAAATTTTACTTTGTTTACTGATGATACATTTGAATTTGCTTAGCGGGAAACATTCTCCGAAAAACTTTAATCTTACTTCGCTAATTACCTTTTTTTGTTACTTAAAGTTCCAACTTTAATTATAAAATGAGGAATTTATAGTCTGTCTGGAATTTACCAAAAAGTTATACACTATCGGAATAATTTCAGATAAAACAAGTTTGAAATATTACGCGAAATTATTAGGAATTCTGTTAGCCTGGGTAGTATATCAGCGGGTAAGGTGAGATTCGCGCAATTTGAAAGAAGCGCAATTCAAATTGTAACTTAATATCTAAATCACGTCTCCGCCGGAGAACTTAGCCGAGATAATGCGGATATTGAACAGCGTGGCCCCGGGCTAATAATAAATAATATCTAATGGCGGTAATCAGGCCTAATAAAGCCACACGAATATCTGAACTACCCTAACTTGCACTGCATTAGTGGAACCTAAATACGAAAAGGAAGATCTGACTGCTGGAAAATGTACGCGCTTGTAAATTTATAATAGAGCAAGACAATCATACTAAGCTAGATGTGATAATTTTTTTCGTGTAAGTTGCTCTTGGCGATTGTTAGCCTCTTAAGTCAATCGAAAATTATGTTAATTTAATTTTTTCGGGTAAAGACTGGATTCATTTAGTTGCTTTGTATATCTGTCCGGATTCTGATAATGACTGAAGAAGTTGTTTAAAAGAAAAATCCAAATCCCAGCGTAAGAATTATTTTTAGAAGAATTCCAAACACCGAACACGTAGGCACATTATTTATTAACTTAATTACATCAAAAATTGTCAGTTAAATAATTAGTTGATTAGAATATTTTTTAATGTGCACCAACCAAAGCTGCTGTGATTTGGCTAACTCCATTTTGTTCGTCTATTTACCCTTTTTCAACTGGCTCGACCCAAACAGATGTGGGATCAATTTCTAATTGCTAGTAGTACATTTTAACTCAGTTAGTTGGGTATTGTAGAACTTGGCTCACGGTCTCTACGTTTGAATACTTTCCCGAATTAATGAACTGAAATGTTTCGAAATTTATTCAGCGCAAAACTCCTGAAACATCCTCCGGTTTTGCATATATAAGGATGCAGTTTGAACATTTTATGTAGATAAGTAATAGTAGTTCGCCGAAAGAAAACGGAAAAAGTTAATAGCTTCAACTTAGACAGAAATGAGGAAAAAGTATCTAAATCTCGACGGTTAACAGCCAAATTGTCATAATAATATCACCCCAATTTAACCTCAACAGAAAAGAATTTATAATTCTAGTTTGCAATGTTTAATCTCTGCAGGAAATCTATGTGTATACGTATGGCTAATATTTATGCGGTTGAATGCGATATTAAATGTAGTGATATGAAATAAACCAGAAATACACGCAGTTTATGTGATATATGAAATTAGCCCGTATATGATGATGGTTCGTTGTTCGAAACGAGCTAGCGTTACACAAAATGCCGTCGTGATGGCCACTAAAAGCGAACATTGGAAAAAGATGCATAGCTGGGCCGTAGCTCGGGGCCGGCTGTAGATCTGCCCATGCTGTTTATTTCGTTTCATTTATTACCGCGGCGGCCGTTGTTTGAAACTTTATAAACGTGTTTCATTATATTTGATTATTATCCCATAATTGGAGAAATAATGGAAAACTGCAAACATTACGCAACAATGGCCCGAATATTGTTTATGCCCCGTCATTGTGGGTACTTGCTTTAATGGCGTCTCTTTTAATTAAAAATGCCCACCCCGATTTGTATGTTAATTACTGGCGAATCCGTTTTGCTCACTGAAAATCCTCATAAACACGACGATAAAATATTTATCGACACCACTAGAAGGGAATTTCTGTTTAGATATGTTGCCTTATTTAAGCGTGAATATGTTATAGCGCCATTTTTAATTACCTAGTTCTTACCTGAGTTTCTGCTCTCCAAACTCTAGGAAATCTGATATATTTGAAAACTTTCCTGCGCGGTTGGCCTACACACATAAAAATCCCATTGTAAATTTACACAACATATCGTAGGCACAATTCTGGACCTACGATATGTTATGTGATTTTACATTACATAATTTTTATTGTAAAATTACATTGCTATTCCCTATCTAAATATCATGTGTTTTTATAGTTTTATTTATGTATACACCATATGGTTTAGTTTGTAAAATATCGGATTTTAAACAGTACTGTCACTAAATATGTTTTGCTTTTTTCAGCGTAATTTTGAATAATAATTGCATAACCTGTAATGTAATTCCTATCGGAAAGAATTATTTTACAATTACATTTACATTCATTATTATGTATTTTCACAAGTGAATTTCTATTTTTTTATATTAAAGTAAAAGGATAAGGTAAATTTATAAATAAAGATTATTATTCTTATTTTTAAAAAATATATT
The DNA here is from genome assembly GCA_033557875.1 of Quadriops clusia. Lineage (NCBI taxonomy): Eukaryota > Metazoa > Arthropoda > Insecta > Coleoptera > Hydrophilidae > Quadriops > Quadriops clusia. Next base: position 10,012 of record JAWQRP010003705.1, read on the forward strand.
TATTATAAGTATAAAAAATATTAGGAATTCTTCCTTAATAAGGATTACATATATGGGGTTTCTTCCAAGACAACAAAACATAAGGATTACATGTTTGTAAATACATAATTAATTATTTATTATTTTTTTAATCTAAGTTAATTTATAAAGACTCTAAATACCCAAGATTAAAAAAATAAAATGATATAAAGTGAGTCAAGAAATAATAAATATTTGTTATTTTAATTATTGGGTTTTTAGGTCATAAAATATAAGTTTATATTTTGCCCAGCGTTTCGTTTTTATTGATTAAAACTTCTTCAGGAGTAAAATATGGAATTTGAAATTTTCTACTATTGACAAATAGTTTCACAATATTTCTTCTTATTTTAATTGACATATAACAAAAAATAAGTTTCACTTAAAAAAATGATTGAAAAGTTATTTGGTTATAAATCCTATTAATGTTATTTGAATCTTGTTTAATATTAATGAAAAATGTTTCATGTTTTATATTTAAAGACATTCTAATTTTCAATTAATTTTAAACAAGATACAAATAACATTAATAAGATTTATATCCAAATTATTAAAAATACCAAATAACTTTTATAATCATTTTTTTAGTGAAACTTATTTTTTGTTACATAAAAATTAAAATAAGAAGAAATATGGCGAAACAATTGGTCAATAATAAGAAATTTCAAATTTTATATTTTAGTACTTCTGAAGAAGTTTTAATCAACAGAAACGAAACGTTGAGCAGAATATACAATTATAAATTTTAGAACCTAAAAACCCAATAATTAAAATAATAAATAATGAAATATATATATAATAACATAAATAATAAATTCATAGAAAAAAGTACATAAATGTCCATAAAATAACTAACGGAAAATATACGCCTTTGCATTAAGAAACATTAAGAAAATAATTAAATGTTTTTAATTAAATTAAAAACGTTCCTCCAGCCCAGATAATGATAACAATAAAATAATATATTTTTATTTTTGTCTTTTTGCTTTTTTATAGGTGCTACTGTTTCTTTGCGCCGTAAAACAAATCTTAGTTCTTTAATTCTAGCATTCAAAAAGTCGTGTGAAAAATTTTTTTTTCTGTAAAGTATTTAATGCACAACATAAGGTCGTAGGGAACAACACCTTCTAGAAAATCATGCCCTAAGCAAGGTGCTAAACCTGGGGAGCAAACGTGAAAATCATTCAAATTGTTCAACGGGGAGTTGTTTTTTCTGCCATTATATGACCTGTTATTTAAAAGTGCCAAAGAGACATCTTTGTTATACGATTTCTTACATCTAATTTGGCTACGAACTGAAGGCGCATTAAAATTACAGACATATCAATATCGACAGAAATGAATATTAGTATTGGTCTCTACGAAGCCACCCAATTTGTGACTTCCAAGGTTGTCACCAACAACCGCTATAACAGTTCCTTTTAGAATCGTATTGCCACTTATTTGTAATCCCTCAGTTTCCATTGACTTTATATCCGAAAGTATAGGTTTCAGAATCACAGAAAACCCAAAATTAATGTCCCTTTTACAACATACTGCCACTAGTTGAATGTGATCAACCATTTGTTCTAAACCACGGTGATAAATTTGCCAGGGTCATGTATATACCAACAATTTTGTATTTCGTTTTCATGGAACCTAATGGATTACAGATATTAAATTCGTCTTGATATAATATAATCTTAATAGAATGTTTGTTAGTTTTGAAGAAATTGTTATCTTTATGAACACTTCCGTCAGTAATGTCTTCATAAATGCCATCGTAAGAATGTAATTCTGAAAAATAATCTTCGACAACATTTTCGTTTTTAAATAAAGACAATATTGTCTCCTTTATAGAAACATAATAAAAATGTGAAGTTTCATTTTCACCTAATAATCTAATTTTTTGCGGTTGCACAAAATGTAAATTTTTCCTATAATATTTATTTCGCGAATGTATCGATCTTAGAATGCCGTTTTTATTATTATGTGCAATATTAAACAGACTCATTTTAATTACTTCTAATTTTTCAGCGTTTGATCTTAATTTAGATTGTAAATATTCAACATTTAATGTATCGAAGTCTGATATCCCTTGTATTATCGTTTTTAGTGCTTTCTCAGTATTTGAAGTGTCAAATATAAATTTGACAATAAAGGAAGACCTTGTTGTTGAAAATCACTATGTTGCTCATCAAAATCCAGTTTTTGCTGATTATCAAGGATTTCTCCTATTTCAATCAATTCATCGGTAAAACTACCGTCCAAACTATCAATTTCTATTGCTTCCTCAGTGCCCGAAAACTGTCGAATGTGATGATTTCTTAGTAAGTGTGATCTAAAACTATTTTTATTTCGAAATGTTCGTTCAAATCTACATTTATTTTTATAAGGACAGAAAACTAATTGCAATTTTTCTAAATGTTGACACATATGCGAAATGATACATGGCGTTTTATTGAATTTCGTGAGACAATTATCAATCTGGCAGGTATATTGTTTGTGATTCCAACTTGCGTGGAATCGAGAAACATGTTTGATATAACCTCTATAAGTTGAAGTTGAAATGTTGCAACTATCAAATAAACATTTGAATCCGGTATACTTTAGGTAACGATGCAATTTAAGGTGTTGATGATACAATTGCATTGAATTCAATGAATATTTGCAAATGCCACAAACAAACATAGTAACAATTTAAATAATATCATTGAATATAGAGTATATAAAAAAGGCCAATCCCCATATTAAATTATGTCCCAGATTAATGGAGTTTTTCAGCTGTTGCCATCTATGGTCCAACGCCGTTAGTAAAGTAATATTAACCTCAATGATAAAGGGCAGTAGCTAAGATATCGGTCATTTAAAACGCAACATAACCTAGTTCTTGGAACAATTGTCACATTTG
>JAWQRP010003706.1:0-12918 GCA_033557875.1 Quadriops clusia
TTCTAAAAAAGTGCCACATAGCATATATATACACCTACAAAATTGGATCTAGCAGAATAAACCGTTAAAAAGTGACCAAAGCCTTTTGATCTGAAATTAGACTAAAAAGAGACATTGTATGACATTAGACAAAACTGCAAAGTTTTAACCCCATATACCCCCTAAGGGGGCTGAAAATATATAAATAAGTTTAGACATTTTTATTTTTTTACATCGTTTCTAAATAACAGATTAATTTGGGATTTTCCACAAATAATCCTTTTATGTAGTGCCATTTGTGAAAAAATTGGGACCTCCTGGAGGGCATTATTATTTAGAAAAAAATGCATGTTTATTTTTTGAGCTTCTCAGAGGGTACCTAGCCGGTTCGGCACAATCACGAATTTTTAGTATAATATGTGTTCATGGGTTAGTTATAACATATTAAAAATTCATCCAATTTAGAGTAGTGGAACAGGATAAAAAAAATAATAATATCGTACTATGAACGAAATCAACACCTATAGAATGCTTTGGCGAGCATGAACAGGGGATGTTGGTTCTAAAATTTGTTTTTGGTTTCATGCAATTAAAATTCTGCACATCTTTATCAAAGATAAAGTGAATATAACATCAAATAAAATAAATGATAATGGCAAAGAATATTTAAAACACAAAATATAAGATTGTTTACTAAAGTAGCGATGAATCACAAGGTTGTCTGATTCTCGCTAACGTACGTTCTTGCACAAGGCGAACACCTGTTGATGCGTAATAGACAAAGAAAACTATTCCACGTTCGTCTTTGATAAAAAAAGTGCAACCGATTTTAAAAAGAGCCCCATTATTGAGAACTCGATGATAATTCAGAGCATCTAAAGCTCGGTTCACACTTCACTTCGTTACAACCCAATCGTGTTTCCAAAAATTATGAAATAATAATAATAATAATGATAGTGATACCGACAGGGACAGCGACAGAGACAATGATAATAATAATAAAAAAATTGACTAGCAATAATAATGACTTTATTAATCTCCTACTTGATTATTACGTTCATTATTCGTTTTCACCAACGACCATGATGAAAATAGTCCCTAGAGATTGATATCGCAGCTAAACCGCAACAAAATTCCCTTCAAAGAGAAATTTTCCGAAACACGATCTCCCGTTTGATGTGCGAACCCACCTTTAGATTCCCAAATTCTCGATCGAGCTCTGGACGATGTGTTGGTTTTGACAATGGGTCGTACTTTTTTTTATCAAAGACGAACGTTTGAACAGATTTCTTTGTCTATTACGCATCAACACGTGTGCGCCTTGTGCAAGAACGTACGTTAGCGATAATCGGACGACTTTGTGATTCATCGCTACATTTGTAAACAATCGTATCTTTTGACTGCTTTTGTGTTATAAATATTCTTTGCCATTATCAATTAATTTATTTGATTTTTATTTAATTTATCTTTGATAAATACGTGCAGAATTTAATCGTATAAAACCAAAAAAAGTGTTTGGAACTAACATATTCCTTGTTCATATTCGTCAAAGCATATTACATATAGGTATTGACTTTGTTTATAGCGCGATTTTATTTTTTTCCACCCTGTTCCACCACTCCAAATTGGATGAATTTTAAATGTGTTTTAACTATCCCATGAACACATATTATACTAAAAATTGGTGATTGTGCCGAACCGGCTAGGTACCCCCCGAGAAGTTCAAAAAGTAAACATGCATTTTTTTCTAAATAATAATGCCCCCCAGGAGGTCCCAATTTTTCACAAACGGCACCACATAAAAGGATTATTTGTGGAAAATCTCAAATTAATCTGTCATTTAGAAACGGTGTAAAAAAATAAAATTGTCTAAACTTATTTATTTATTTTCAGTTCCCTTAGGCGGCATATGGGGTTAAAACTTTGCAGTTTTGTCTCCTGTCATACAATGTCTCTTTTTAGTCTAATTTCAGATCAAAAAGGCTGTGGTCACTTTTTAACGGTTTATTCTGCTAGATCCAATTTTGTAAGTATATACAGGGTGGTCCAGCTAAGAAGACCCACTTAAATTACAGCGTTATTAACAAAGATATAATTTTCAAAATTTCAGGACTTACTCTACGCATAAAGGGCTACAAAAAATCCAAATAAAATTTTGGTCTAACTCTTCTACTTTTCGCACATGTGCACATCAAACTGTAAAAACCATAATAAAGATAATTTTTTTTTCTAATATCCTTTTTCCGCTGCTCATTCTGCGTACATCGATATAAATATTGTTTGCAAAATATTGACGCATGCGCAAGTGGTGATTACTTATTATACGGGTTTTTGAAACAACTTTATCGAATTTATTTAATAACTTTGACCAGTAAACTTTTCAATAGTTTATTCAGCACATGAAATACTAAAAAAAATTCCCATAACTTTTTTCTCTGTGACGTATAGTTCTTGCGCAAGGGCACCTCACTATTAAAATTTCTTAATGTACATGGTATTTTTAATAGTTTTTCTCATGCCCAAGGTGATTCCGCGTACAACAATACCAATATTGCAAGAAAAAAACCCAATTAAATCGCTAATTAGTGCATCTTTTCGAATCAAAAGGACGAGTGGTTTGGGCGATTGGAGAACAAGTGCACAGCGCCAGCGCCTGGAAAGATGAGTCGACAGACGCGCGACGTTTGACCGCAGTCATTTGACAAATGTAATCAAACTTTCGTCGTCCTGGTAGTCTAGTTGTTAAGGTGCTGACTTTTAGTGCCAGGGGACCTAGGTACGAACCCCACACACGACAATGATTTTTTTATTTGTAAATTACGAATGAGCAAGTTTCACATCACAAAAGCATTTATTTTTTGATTAACAAACATTAAATTTTCAATAAAATGCACATAAGAATAAAAATAACAAAACCTTTACCTAGATGTTCCAATAACAATAAAATTTAAATTCAATAACTATTTTTAAAAATTATAATATTAAAATGCATCAAACCTGCATGTCATTTGCATTTATGCAGGCATGCATGCGGTTATAAAAACTCTATCTAACTTTTTGTAAAACGTTTGGTGTAATGTCTCTAAAAGCTTGCCTTATTCTAAATTTCATGTCTCTGTTGTTGTGGGTCGCTGTTTGTAAACTTTGTCTTTAATTACGCCCCAAAGAAAAAAGTCCATGGGCGTTAGACCAGGAGTGCGCAGGGGCCAACGTATTGTGCCCCCTCGACCAATTCATTCCCCAAAATTTTGGTTTAAGAAATCCCTTACGTTCACCGCATAATGTGGAGGTGCACCGTCCTGCATGAAAATCAAGCTTCCTCGTTCCTGCAGCGGTACGTTTTCTAATAGAATAGGAAGTTCTTCTTGCAAAAACTGCAAATACATTGGTCCATTTAATGTGCTTGGGAAGAAGTATGGTATGCAGGTTTGATGCATTTTAATATTATAATTTAAAAAAATACTTATTGAATTTAAATTTTATTGTTATTGTAATATCTAGGTAATAGTTGTGTTATTTTTATTTTTATGTGCATTTTATTGGAAGTTTAATGTTTGTTAATCAATAGATAAATGCTTTTGTGATGTGAGACTTGCTCATTCGTAATGTATAAATAAAAAAATCATTGTTGTGTGTGGGATTCGTACCTAGGTCCCCTGGCACTAAAAGCCAGCACCTTATCAACTAGGCTACCAGGACGACGATAGTTTTATTACATTTGTCAAATGACTGCGGCCAAATGTCGCTCGTCTGTCGACTCATCTTTCCAGGCGCTGGTGCTGTGCACTTGTTCTCCAATCGCCAAAACCACTCGTCCTTTTGATTTGAAAAGATGCACTAATTACCGATTTAATTGGGTTTTTTTCTTGCAATATTGGTATTGTTGTACGCGGAATCACCTTGGGCATGAGAAAAACTATTAAAAATTCCATGTACATTAAGAAATTTTAACAGTGAGGTGTGCTTGCGCAAGAACTATACGTCACAGAGAAAAAAGTTATGGGATTTTTTTTTAGTATTTCATGTGCTGAATAAATTCTTGAAAAGTTCACTGTTCACAGTTATTAAATAATTCCGATAAAGTTGTTTCAAAAACCCGTATAATAAGTAATCACCATTTGCGCATGCGTCAATCTTTTGCAACAATATTTATATCGATGTACGCAGAATGAGCAACAGAAAAAGGATATTAGAAAAAAAAATTATCATCATTATGGTTTTAACAGTTTGAACTACGCATGCGCGAAAAGTAGAAGAGTTAGACCAAAATTTTATTTGGATTTCTTGTAGCCCTTTATGCGTAGAGTAACTCCTGAAATTTTGGAAATTATATCTTTGTTAATAACGCTGTAATTTAAGTGGGCCTTCTTAGCTGGACCACCCTGTATATAAGATTTTCTTCATTTTAGTTAGACAATAAAAAAATAAACATTTTATACCTATAGGTTTATTTTATATAACTTTACATTATTTTTATTAGTATTTTTATAATACTGTATTTTTCCCGCAAATATAATTCTTATTAGAGTTAGAATATATAAATAGACTAAATTTGAGTGCTAAGGGTCAACATTTTATATGTTTAAATCTAAATGTTACCGATCATGAACACAATGTTAATGTTCACAATCCAAGAAGTTATATTTCACACTAATCTAAGTAGTTTAATTTGTTTACTGGAAGTTCGAAGTAAATTAATGCATTTGTTACTTCATTTACTAAATTAAAATGTGTTTTTAAATTACTTCTAACTTCAATGTCCTTGTACAAAAACTTATTTTTTTATAATGGACTTTCGGCTTTAACCGACACCCCCTCACCCTTATTAGTCCGTTATATCGAGGTTTTACTGTATTAGCAGTGAGTAAAATTTGCTACTTAAGATAGAAACATATCTATGTAGCAGCATTCATTCCACAATAAAAATTGCAGTAGGATTTAGTATCTCATACTTAGTACACATCTCATTTTGACCCCAAATCAAACAATGAATGAAAAGTTTATTAATAATATTAATCTGTGCATTATTTTCAGTAAAACCAATTAGTGAAGAGTATATGTTAAGCATTATTAATTGTAACAGCAATCTTTTCATGAGGTTAGATTCCAGTATCCTGCCATCTGTGTACCAAAAATCTTATTCAGCAAAAATATGTGAACTAATATACATCTGCATAGCCATTGCGGAAAAGGAACAGTTTCGAACATTAAGGTAAATTTTATAAAGTGTGTCTGTGTTTTTTAGTTTCGGTTGAACCAATCCGAAATTAATTATAAATTCCTTCTATGTAAATCATTTAAAGATACAAAAGTTTCGCAATTTTTCTTAATTATTAAAAAGGATGATAATTTTATGTTTTACTAAATTTAGTTTATAATTATAAAATTGTGTCCCCTTATAAAAGTTTTTGTAAACTAATTTGTATTATTTATAATAGGTTCCCAGCACGATTGTTCTATATATAGTGGGTTTAATTAAACAAGTTGATCGTGCTAGCCAATTTTATTACGCACTACCGGTTTCGATCACAGAACTTTGATCTTCATCGGATGCTGGAATGATCACAATCATGAACAAATGTCCTATCTGTATAATCTTTCTAATTCTTACCTTAGTCGTTACATTAAAGTACGTACAATACGAGACATTACTTTTTTAAATTAAAACGGTTCACATATACATAGATGTTAACAGATTAAAAAATGCTAAGATTTACGGCACAAGTGGACAGATAGCCGGACTTCTACTTGGTGTATGTGTTTTTTATATATAAGGAAATATGACGTTTTCGATCAGCTGTTTGGAAACCGCGCGATTCTTTTAAAGTTTATATAATTATTGTTTACGTTTTTGTCTCTTGTTGATGCATCCTCATACTTGTATCAACTTAAAAAGGGGTTGAAAGTTAATATCAATTTGTCTGTTAAGACAGTTTTGATTGTTATGTATCAGATTTTGATAAATTTCTCTTACTTCTATCAGTTTTCTTTTGAAAATATTGTGTTCTTCCTGTAATAGTGTAATGTTCCTGTGTGATATTTGATGTCCTGTCATCAATATGTGTTTTCCGATTTCTGAAAATGCTTTGTCTTTTATATGTTCTGCTATTCTAGTTTTTAATGTTCTCCCCGTCTCCCCTATGTAAAAGGCAGGACATTCTGGGCATTGTACCCTATACTTGTCCAACTTTTCCTCTCTCACCAAATTGCTATTTAGTAAACTTTTAATTGTGTTATTGTTTTTAAATGTAAGAATGATATTGTGTCCATTAAAAATCTTTTTAAGTTTGTGTACATCTGTGCAGTTGAATGTAATGCTGTGATATGTAAAGTTATTGTTTTTTGTTATTGTATTATGTAAGTTGCTAGATTGTGTTTTCTTTCTCTGAATGTCATTATTAATTTTCTCAATTGTTTTAGGGTTAAAGCCATTGTTAATTCCCATTGTCTTAATCAGGTTAAGTTCCTTATCGAACTTATTTATGTCTATGGGTATGTTGTTTAGTCTATTTAATAATGAATGAAAGGATGCGAATTTGTGTGAGTGGTAGTTGACTAGCAGATCAACTTATTTAATTAAACCTACTATAAACCTTCATATTCTCATGATTTTTTTTCTATTATTTCTGTTTTTCTATGTTGTTATTTATAGTCGACTGTTTGTTTATAAAATTAAATAGATGTAGGTATATAATAGTAATCTCCTCGAAGAGTTTTGATATTAAAACAATAACGATATTGGTCTGTATGATGATTTTTCATTAGATTGTTCTCAGGTTTTGGAATAGTAATTACTTTTTCTATTTGCTATTTAATTATTTTTAGAAAACTTTATTTGTCTGTGGTTATAATGTCATCACTCTTTATAATATGGTCGGTTTGAAAACTCTGTTCTAAGTGATTTGTATACATTATATCGTATAATAGGCCATTATTTGTAATTCATCATAGTCTTGTGTTCGTTCAAAAAATTTTATCTGTTGAATTTTAACGTGTTATTTTGTAAAAATTATAGGACAAATGCATTTAATTGTAGTGACAGGTAGTGATGACTTGCAAAACAAATTTAAAAGTGACATGTAACAAAACTCTGACTACAAGTAAGTTTAAGTTGTATCTTCTGTAATAATTGATTAAGATTAATATGTAAATTGCTAATTCACTAACTCACTGCATAATGTTAACCATTTTAGAGGCCTGAAGAAGCCGCAATTCAGCGGCGAAACCGGTAGCCTTACGAGTTATTAAATAAATCAGTCAAGAAAGTACCAGAAATTTTATTTTCAACTCGACATTCATGATTTGTATACCTTTAAAATGTTCTTACACCACCAATTTGAACACATTTGCCTCCGTAATTTATCCTTAATTGCAGAATAAATTTTCTTGTCTAAGAAGATTAGATATATTTTTAAATAAATGTGTACATATTTACTTGATTGAAGTATTTTCCCCTCAGTGAACGTAAAAAACACCCATAGTACTAAATAGATTGATTTTTGTTTCATTTATACGAAAATTTAGCACAATCACGTAGTAGGAGCTAAAATATTGTTTCGTTTCCCAGATAGGAGCATTATTTTAAAAGCACGCTGTTCGAGGGTGATACAGTAAAGTTTACATTTGACAAATAATTCCCCGGACATTAGTAAGTAAATACTGTCTTCGTTTTCTAGCAAACAACTTTACTGTCGTTTTATTCCATGCTTTCATTCAAAATAGCGGGACTTTATTATTCCTGTGCATTTCCTTTTATTTCGGCATACAATTGTAATTCCGTTCATAATATAAGTACCAACTTGTTTTTGTCAATTTTGCATACGAGTCCATTTCAGAAAAACCTTCTCTACCTGCAGTAACGTTTTTATTTGAGTTAAAAATATATTCGTATTGTATGATAGAACCTGGTATTACATTCCTAATGCACCATAAAACGGTATTAAATGCCTAAGTACCGTATCATTGCCTCAGTTGGGAAATAATTGCGAAAACTGCATTATTAACAATGCCGATATGAATTCTGGATAAAACCACCGCCGGTGGTGCTCCGTGGTTAGTAATTTAATATCACTCCCCCTATAATGGATAACGCTAAATAATTTATGCGGGCGCTTTAAAAATGCTTAGCCTGCAAGATATGCCCCTACTTTAGCATTACTCCAGTTTTTAATTTGAGAAGATTATGTAAAGCAAAATTTATTTATAGGGCAGCTATATTCCCCTGAATTTGCTGCTAATTTGCCGGCTTTATCCTTACACTACAGCCTAACCCAGGAATAAAAATTACACCTTTGAACTATGCACGTAAGTAAAACTAATCACGGAGATACGTGTATTTATTATTCATTTCAATATTCATTAACATAGTTGTTGTAATAAATATTTTTCGATGCAAAGTTGAGCATTCCTTAAGATTCAAACCTTTAGATTAAGAAATAGGTTGTTGTGTCCCACAAACTTCGCGTAACGTACTTGAAGACGAGTTAAAATGCATTAAAGTCACTCGGAACGTGATATTAATTTAGATAGGCACAATATCTTGATGCATTTAACATCTCGGGAATCCTCCGGGGAATAATTGAGTTCGTCATTCTGAGCGAGTTGTATCCGAGGAGGGCGACATATACTTTGTAATTTCCTCGAGAATATCTCGAGATCATACGAAAACGTTGCACCTTATGACAGTTCCCTTTGTAGTCGGGAATGCGAGACGAGTTTTAAAAGTTCGCGTAATTTAATTTGTGAGTTTAAGTGAGTTCTGGACGGAAGAAGGGGTGCGTTTTTACGTCGGGGCAAAAATTTCCGTGCCAATATTGCGTTGTGAAGAATTACAATTTTAAATTATTTCTTGCACTTTCTTGCAAAAAACACCGTTTCTGATATAAGACCAACACATTTTTCAGGCGGCAGTTTTTTCCTGCCACTTTGCTCAACTAAGTTTTCGGGGCAAAAACCCGCCACCAAAAGTCTTCCAAATTTCAGGCCAATCTGAGCTCGGGTCGAGTGGGCCGGGAAAAACTTCAAGTTGAAGGGTTAGTTTGCGGGGGATGGGGTGTCTATCAAGTTGTTTAACTGAGAGGACATTTATTTTCCTCAGCCTCCTCTCAGATATTATTAATCCTTTTTCGATGGCTAAATAAATATTTTTCTTTTGCCTCTCCAGCCCATGACGAAATATATTAAACAACTTTCCTCTCGGCGCTAATGGCAGCGCATTAAGAGTTTTCTTCTCGCCGTCCCGCCGCTTCCACCCCCATATCATCTCGAGAAGTGTTTTATTTCAACTTAAATCTCTACCCTATACCTGCTTTTAATTCCAGCTTGTCCGCCTTAATTTATAATGCGCAAAAATTTATTATAAAACGTTATAAATTTGAATGCTGCTGCTGCGAATTTAAATAATCCCCAGAATATAATTAAGTACCTTTAACACAAAGTGAAGGGGGACAACCGAACGTAAAACACTTAAAATCAATAAAAAAATAAAATGTCATTTGTGCACTATCGCAACAAGATAGCACAAATAATTGTAGGCATAAAATTAATATACTGTCGACTAAATTGAATCTGGAAATAGAGCGATAAATCAAAGCAGAACACTTTATATCAAGGTGCCCGGCATTATCAGGGCATCATTAATAATATAAGGATCAGTATTATGGAGTCCACGAAGAGCAGCAGCCCATGGAGCTTCCGCAAAATGTTTGCTATATAAACATCGAAGTGAGCCGTGGGGCTGCACCTAAATGTATTTGAACAATGTAAGCAATATAAATTACTCTTTCACAGCCCGTGTTATATAATATTTCAGCCTTTTTCATAGCGCAAACAATGTAAATTTTAACGATTCCGGAATTTTTATTCGGACCCGTAACAATTAAGCAAATATATGATAACAAGGCACGGAGCCCGTTACCTTTTACGATACTATGAAAGTATATTGCTTTTCCTCTTCATAGAATGCAATGCTGGAGACTTCGCAACGGAGCAACCGTTGTTATTCCATAACTATATCTACCTATGTTGAGCTTACTTTTATTTGGTCTCTTGATGAAGTCGTAAATGTTTTACGCCGCGTGCGAATTAGAACAATTTTCGCGTTGTTTGTTCCCGGGAATTGCAATGGGAAATTTTGCTACATATGTGGTAAGTAAAATAATTAAAAAATACATACATAAATGGCTTGAATCTAAATGAATAAATTTTACCAATTACTAGAATGTGTGCCCTAAATGTATTTATAACAGATAAACTGTTAACGTGAGTTTTAGGTAACAATTTAATTAAACGGAAGATTTCTAGCACCAACTATGTACCGAGCAACCAACGAAAGGAAAGTATTTGCAGTACAGAGCGAAGTTTCCAAGTGTAACTAACAACCCGTTTGCTACCACTTGAATTTTTCATGCGGTGTTATTCGAACTTTTCCAATTATTATTTCTCCCCAACAAAGTAAAATAAGGCAAATTGAAACGTTTTATTTCTTGATCGAGTTTATGGCTCGGAAAATATAAACAAACTACATCAATTTCGGCATGCAGCGGAGGTCTCATGAAAAATTCGAGCAGTATTTTTCTGCATTAAACGGTACATTTCTCGCTTATTCTTAGAGTGCGCTTATTCTTGGTCGTTTTTATTGAAACGGAACCCAGCCAGGAGGCAAGTTCAAAAGATGTATTTGCATAAATAAAGGCGAGCCCTCTCATCCTCAAACAACAATTTAGACAAGCCAAATTTAATTTATTAATGTTTATCATATTTCATGTTGAGGATTCATCGCGAAATTCCTTTCGCTGAAGTTTACTCAACAGACGGCCAGTTACAAACTGCATTAACTATCTATCGGAGTTTATTTCAGAACTTCATTTCATTATCCTGTGCGCTGTATATAGAAAAGTTTGCTCGGGCTGCAGATAACGGAGAAGTCCGATCGCTGCAACAAGATAGCGTTTGATCTTTTCAGGAAGAGAGTAATTTATTTGATCCTGTACATTCGCAATACTTTCATACCAGCCAGCATTTCCGACCGATAAAATAGGCTATAAACTTTACATAAACGTCTGAACCTCTCCGAGCTGTGTTGGCAATGCGCTGGCTGACGCCAGAGAAAATCCACGATGAACAACTCTCATAATCTCGATATTAAATAACTCCAATTTACTCGACAAATTTATTCACCTATGAGATACCATACAAATTGAATAGATAAATCAATTATTTTATAAGTAATGGCGTACTTTGCAATGGATGTTGTTTTATTACAGAGGAACAAAACGTTACAACTGCGCGTAAAATGAAACAAAGAACTTCCTTAGCACAACACAATTGCATATTTCGCACCTTGAGCGCTCACCCGGAAATACGTAGTATACATAAGTCCCCGGAATACAGTAGGAATCCGGTTAATACCGTCCGCACAGCTAGAGCCGGCAGTGGCCCAGTTAAAATAAAAACCCTGTCAGCGGTGGAAAGTCCTAAGTAAGCCTTATCTGGGTTTGGGTTGCAGTAGCGGGTCGGCCCTCGAGAAACATGAAAATTCAGTTCAACTTTAACAATCCTTTAGGCAGCTAATGCGAGGTCTTTGCTCGCCAACCGAAGAGAAAGGGAGAGGACGAGAGGGAGGCAGGATAGCTGCTCGTTTTCCCGATGTGGAATAAAACACAAATCTATAATTCTGTGGATTTTATAATCCCCGGAAATTCCACCAACCGCCGGCGGTCTCTCGACACGGTTTTACCGGGATCTACTCACATTATATTCTTTTTCCCGTGTTAGTATCAATTACTGGCCGCGAATCCGAGGCTATGCACTGAATATTAGTCTGTGGAAAGTAAAACAGTGATTTCTTCAGAGACATTTAATTTAATGGTATTATTCTTTCTTTTAAATAAAAGGGTTGGTTGTACTTTCCTGACTGTTTATTCTTTCAAATAAGCTACCGGCTTCGCCGGTTGGCCGGCCTCTTCAGGCTTCTAAAAACGCATCATTACATTACTTCATATTACATTTCATGAATGTAATCTACAACTAATATACAAATGTGAAAATAATATTCTACAAAACTTACATGTAGGTTTGAGATAAGTTCGGGTTAATCATTTGTCTTTAGAGTCTAGATACAGAGTTATTCAGGTTTTTCTTCATTCCATATAAAATTGGACACTGGTCAAATGGTTAAATGGAATGAAGGAAAACCTGAATAACTATGTATCTAGACTCTAAAGACAAATGATTAACCCGAACTTATCTCAAACCTAGGACTACATGTAAGTTTTATAGAATATTGTTTTCACATTTGTATATTAGTTGTAGATTAGATTCATGAAATGTAATATGAAGTAATGCAATGATGCGTTTTTAGAAGCCTGAAGAGGCCGGTCAACCGGCGAAACCGGTAGCTTATTTGACAAAATGAACAGTCAAGAAAGTACAACCAACCCTTTTATTTAAAATAAAATCATCTTGACTTGGGAATTTCTCCAATATTATTCTTTCTTTTTGGTGGCGAACCGTGAGAAAAGTCGGTTTTATTACTAATTTAAGTAAAGCAGCAGAAACATCTTTTGGTGTTCGATTATTAATTAAAATTTGTTCCATATGCAGGTTTATAAGTGTTGGAATATTTTACTACAATCAGAAAAATATTTTCTCAAGAGCTGAGATAATACAAGATCGCCGTTATTAAATTAATAAGATGTTTAAGTGAGATTTTGTTTAGTAATAAGAACGCAAATATAATTAGAACTATTACGTTAGTGAATTAATAAAAATGAGTACCTGCTATTCATAAGTACACTGAAAGAAATATATTGTCTTAAGTGGCAGCTAGCTCAGCTGATTTTTACAAATGTAAACAGTACCCCCCTTACGTACATATCTCACCCGCAAAGGACCCTGCCTTGAAGCGGAACTCTTCTAATGCATCGCTTTAAATGTAAA
>JAWQRP010003707.1:0-12918 GCA_033557875.1 Quadriops clusia
CTATTCTTCTTATTCTAACAATGTGTTTGATTATTTTCCACTGTCTCCATGTACATTTCACACACGCCCCTTTTAAAAAGACCATTTACCCAAAAGTTCGTTCGAAGAACGACGGGTCTGCTAGTATAAATATAAATCCTAGGTACTGTCCCTCGGAATGTTTACAATGAACACGGAAAGAAATGATATACAGTAGACCCCGCTTAGTATGATCACATTGGGACATAAAGGTTTCGACAACTGTGATAATATCTGGATAAATGAAACAATTATAAAAAAAATATTAGACCTTTAAACCCCGTTTACAAACAACTTTATTAAGATAAACAAAAGGTCTTTAAAATAATTCGCTAAAATACCTAAAGTACCTAAATATATAAATATGCAGGTACTGGAAAAGGATTTTATTAAATTTAAAAAACTTATGAAAGAAATATAAATTAATATAACAGTCTTATAGTTTAAAAAATATCGCACATAAATATAAAAGTTAAAACGTACAGGTTAATTAAATCAGCCATTGAATCAGTGGATTGCAATTTTATTAATATAGATTTTCTTAAACATATACACACAAACAAATATTTTTTTAATAAAAAAATATTTTTTTAGATTAAATACAATATCATACATATATGAATTTAAATGAAAATACTTTTGAAAATATATTCGCGCGGCTATTAATACAGTGAAACTTGCGTAAGGCGGAACGCTACGGGACCGACATAAAATTCCGTCCTTGACAGGTTTTTCCTTCACAAACAGGTTTTATTACAATTTACAAAAAAATTAAATGGTGTGTATACTTAATGTATATTATAACTAATTCGAGAATGTATTAATGAAACTAACAAATGAATAAAACTTTAATGCCAAAATCAACAATTATTCTAATATGTATTTATTTTACTCATTTTGCTACACGCATGTGTTTAGTCTTTGAAGATTCAACAATCACTGTCTAAATATTGAGTGATGGTGTATTACTTTTGTTGCATTTCTTGAAAATACGTTGTAAAAACGGGTTTGTTTGGTCTATTCCTCGATAGAAATTTTTTTCAACATCCGACCGGATCATTGCATTTTATATGTTTACACGACATTACGCTGTTTTTGCGTGTTTTCGTAAATGTGATTTACACATTAAACTAAGTTACATAATACACGATCTATCTCCCTATAACATAGTAGGTATACATACATACTACATACTAAGAGAGAAAAATAATAAAATAGGGTCTCTAGTCACGGCCGAGTGGAACGGCCACAGGTTAGAATATACAGAAGTATATAGGGACGGGACTGAAAATGTTCTTTCCGTCCGCGTCTCGCAGGTTCCGTCTATCACAAAGCTATTTACATTAAAAATTAATTGAAGGGACCGATATTTTGTAATAATTCCGTCTACCACAGGATTCCGTCTTATTAGGATTCCGCCGAACGCAAGTTTCACTGTATTTCATATTAAAGAATTGACAATTTATGTTTTTGGATTTAAATACCGTTAAAAAAAACAATATATTTATTGAGCTAAGCTCTGCTCAGGCTCAAAGGGCTAATGACCGGAGTCTTTCTGCCCAATATTACATAACATTTTGTATATTTCATCATATACATGAACAAAGGTATACTAGTTCATGAAGGGGGATCAGTCAACCTTGCCAACCTCCATCAGTTTGTCAATTAGAGTGATTTCCGGATATTTCCTATATGTTGTCTCTCCTCTTGGATTGCATAGTAGGTCCTTAATTATTTCTCTATTCTCATTTTTCCTTATAAATGTTGATGATAGATCTCTTAGCCTCTCCAGAATTGGCTGAACTTTGGATTTTTCATATAGTGTTTCATTAGAAGGATTGTAAATTGGGTTTCTATTGTTTCTCAGCTTTGTTATTTTGCATGGGCTAGATGTTTCAGCAACTTGAAGATTGTGGTGTGTTGGGAATCGACATGTCTGAGTGAGCGTATGGCCATAATCCAGTATCGGACGACAGATGGTTTTATATATATTGGTGGCTGTTCGTGTGGAAATTTCTTTGTCTTTGAATGTTAGGGCTCTAAAATGTGAAGCTCTTGCTATGGTCTTCTGCTTGGCTAATTTGCTATTGTATTTAAAGTTTAATTTGGTATCAAAGTGGATTCCAAGATATTTAATATTTGGTGAGGGATAAATAGTCTCATTATCCAGTGTAACACTTGGGGAGCCGGGGTTTAATTTATGATGGAAGATGATGAACTGTGACTTGTGAGGGTTAGGAATTATTCTCCATTTGTTGAACCAAGTTGAGGTAGAGGTTAGTAGTTCTTGAAGTTTCTCAATTGCCTGATTAAGTTGCTTGGCATGAGTAATGATAGTTGTGTCATCGGCGAATTGCAGGATATATCTTTTGCAAGGAGACTGAGAAGATGGGGCATCGTGACCAGGAGTGAAAATATCATGACAGAGTAATGTTGTAATATTTGTCCTCAGTTATTTGTGTATATTCCATAGGTTTGTTGGTAATATTAAAGTAATCCATGCTCCAGTCCTCAACCGTGTTGTAGTTGTTGTTGTCAAAGTTAGCATTATTGGTAGGTGTGAATATGTTTTCGTAGTGTGATGCAAATATCTCTAGCAGATCGGCTATTTTGTTGTAGGATGAATTATTGTGGTTGATGGTGGTAATTTGTTGATTGTGTTTGTATTTTGACAGTTTCTTGATTGCTTGGTAGTAGTTTCTTCCTTTCTTTATGTTAATTTCTGAACAACTTTTTAGCCACTTATATTCTTTGAACTGTTTAACAAGTTTTTGAATGGATGTGTTGAGTTTATTGCATTTAGTCTTTAGATCTTGATCCTCACATTGCTTAATTTCACGGAACCATGAACGTTTTAGTTTTATTAATTTAAGTATGAATGGTGGGAGCTCATAGTTATAATATTTCTTGGTTGTTGTTGGGGAATTTTTAATTATGGAGTTATTAGTTGTTTTAACGAATTCATTTATAGAGAACCGGTCTACAATTGTTGTGTTATTGATGAAATGCAGTAAATCTTTGTTTAGCTTGTCACTATCACATTTGTTATAGTTTACTGATTTTTCTATGGGGCAAGGTGGAGTATTTAAGTTTGTGTTGATGGATATTTCTATAGATTGATGATCTGAGCAGATATCTCCTACTAGTTCAACTGATTGAATAATTTATTCTAGGTTATCTGTGTAGAGTAGCACATCGGAGGTTGTACTGGGGTTATTTGCCATTGGCGGAGTTTTATGATGTTTAAAATTAGAATTATTTAAAAAATGGTTGAGATGGCGTTTTTTCCCTTGGTCCCTGTTGAAGTCACCCACAATTAAAGAATAGTCATATAGTGAATCTTTTGTGAAAATTGTGTCCTCAATTTTACTAGTGGGGTGAATGTATACTAAGAATATGTGTAATTTTGAGTTTCTGAATGGTATCGTACAATGGAGACATTCATTTAGTGGATTGTTTATCGTTGGCGGATTGGCCTTTCCCATATCAAGATTATTGGCTTGAATGAAACATCCTCCCCGAGCATTATGAGTAACGTTGCCCTTTTTTGAATTATTGACCAGTTTTGAAAGGGTTCTGTGTTTTCCTTTAGTTTGGTCTCTACACAGGCTATCATATTGATGTTGTTGTTGATTGAGTAGTTGTATAATAAATGTTTTCTTTGCGAGAAGCTATTGATGTTGGTGTACAGCAGTTTAATGTTGAATGTTATGCGACGCCTGGTTGCCTATTTTGGGTTGTGTCGCTATGTTATTATTGGGTTCTTCTAGGTCTAGGTCAAACATCAATACATACATCCTACTACCTGAAAAGACAGCGCAGGTATCTATATTATATTGTTCAATAAATCTTTTTTTTAAGTTTTAGTAATAGGTCTTGCCTATTAGTAGCAGAGGGTTTGTTAATTTTATGTATATATGTGTTGATAATTGAGTCATGTATGGTGATTGGTTCATGTATTCTGTTTGATTTAGTGATGCTTCTGTCTCTTTCCTTGGATTTTTTGTTGTTTAATTTGATTTTGACATTAGGTACTCCTGGAATTGGTTGAATTGGTCTGTTAGGGCATTTCGGGGACCAAACCATGTGATCCTCAGAGCCACAGGATGCGCATTTGGGAGGAACTTCTGAACTACAGTCATGGTCGCCTTGGCATTTTTGGCATTTTGGTCTCGAAGTACATTTATCGGTTGAGTGAGTGAATGTGGAACACCTAGAGCACGGAACCGGGAGTGGCTGAGGGGCCTGACTCGGGTATACCGAATAGTGCCTGTTCTTGAAGAAGAATCCTTGATTCATTAATTTCTCAAAAGATTTGTTGCATCCTGTAGTTATTCTGATCAAATATCGTCGTTGAAAATGTAATACCACGTAAGTCCGAAAAAATCGATTTTTAGGTTTTGTTACAGAATTGTTCTGAAAGTAAAGACGCATCTGATTGTGAAACCAGGTAAATTGAAAAAAAATCATAACAAACACTATCGTCGTTTGTGTGAAACCCAGTAAGGCTTTCCAAAATAAGCGTAACAACTGTTTTTTAGTTCTCCTGGAAAGTTGTTTTTTTTAAGTTACGTGGTATTACAATTTGATCGACGATATGTTGGTTGTTCTCTAGCTCTTGATATGATTCTTTTACAGAATCTGTGTTCAATGAGTTGGTTATTTAATTGGTTGCTAATTTCTTCATCAGTAATGTACAGTTCAACTGATGAGATTACTGCGGAGTATGAGGGTTTTGTGGATTCATTGGGCTTGGAGTATTTTTCCTTTGTTTCGGTGTAGTTGATAATTGTTCCAGTAGTCTTTAATTTTTCGAGTTTGACTTCTTGTTTGTCTTGGTCAGTTTTTAGCATAAATCCTTTTGTTGTTTTTATATTGATTTCAATAGAGTTGGGTATTAGATGATTCCAAGCGTCAGACAGTTGAGTTCTGGTTACTTTTGCATCTATATAAAATAAATGTTTGTATGTCCTATTTGTAATCGATTTCATTTTTGGTGAATAATTTGCTGTTCTAGTTAAATTTCTCGTAAAGTCGACGGTGTCTAGCATTGTAGAACTCGAATGTTGAGGCCTGGTTTGATTTGTTTTTTGTTTTTTCTTCTCCTTTTTTCTTCACTCCAACTGCCATCCTGGTCAGATGTTTCCATCTCACTCTCAGCTAGAGCAGAGGACATTGTTTGAGAACAGAAATTCTCAAACTCCTCCACTGTAACCCTCCTGGTGGAGATTTTGTAATGTTTTGTAAATAATTATCTTTTAGATGTATATAATTAATTTTCCACCACACTATCTTTAAATTAGTCGAAATTGAATATAGGTTAACCACCCCAAAAACAGATGTGTGTGTAAATTTTTATTTAGGTATTAACATTTTTAAAGGTTTTAAGTCGTTTGAAGATTCCTTATTTTTTAAAGGTACTTCGACTGTTTTGGCAATAAAATTGAACATGGCCCAGAAGGCGATTGCAACGACTCTTGTTGGAATTTTCACGTTTGGAACGACCTCTGGATGGCTAGACCAGATCTTCCTGGAAAGTACGGAGGTTGGCAAATAATCGATTCTACACCACAAGAAACCAGTGAAAATATGTTCAGATGTGGACCGGCATCTTTGGAGGCTGTGAAACGGGGAGAAGTTGGCTTTTTGTACGACACGCCTTTCGTGTTCTCTGAAGTCAATGCGGATATTTGCCATTTTCAGGAAGATGAGAATTCTGATTGGGGCTTCTCGAAACTTTCAATGAACCAATACCAGTGAGTATGCGACTAATAACACACATGACTAATAAATTATTATTAGCATTTACTAATGCGTCTTTAAAATATTAATTGAAACTTTTTTATAGCGTTGGGAGGAAAATCCTGACTAAGTCTCCTGATAAGGATGACGATCAAGGCGATTCCGATTTATTAGACATCACAAGAGAGTACAAAAATCCCGAGGGGTCAGAAGCTGAACGATTAGCCGTCTATAACGCTATCAAGGGGAACGCAAAGGCTACAAAATATTACGAAGTCCCGGAAGCCACGGCAACTGACGTCTTCTTCGACCTAATTGACATCGACACGATTCCTTTTGGCAGCAGTTTCGACGTCGTGGTGAAGGCGGAAAACAATGCAAATGAGTTAAGGACAATAAGCGCGATGTTATCAGCTTCTTCTGTGTATTATACAGGGGCCACAGCGCAAGACATCAAAAAGTCTCAAGGAACGTTTACCCTCAAGCCTGGTCAGAAAGAAACTTTGAAAATAAGGGTTACTTCGGGGGAATATTTGAACAAATTGGTGGAGCACAGTTTGATTAAGATTTACGGGATTGCGAATGTGAAAGAGACTAAGCAGACTTGGAGCGAGGAGGACGACTTTACTCTTATTAAGCCCAAGTTGGATATCCGGCTGGAGACGAAGGATATGAGGGTCAATACGGAATCTAAAGTGACTTTCAGGTATAATTCTAGGGATTGATTATGATTTTTATACTTATTGAAATAACATATGTATATTACGATCTTTGGAATATGGTTTTAAGTAAAAAAATTTGGTCTCTAGTTTTAGGAACCCATTGAACATCCCCCTGACGGAATGCAATTATTCCTTGGAAGGTCCAGGTTGTTTAAAACCAAAAATAAAAAAATTCCGCAATGTGAATCCAAATGAAAACGTGACTTTCATTGAAGGGTTCACTGGAAAGCGTCCTGGAGAAAAAAAGATCGTTGTTAACTTTAACAGCAAGGAAATTCAAGATATAGATGGCAGCATTACTGTCCAATTGATGCCTTAATTTTCCCCATCTGTTTGCTTTCTTGTTTTAAGTTTATCTTTAATATCCAAATAATTATTATGAAATATGAAGTTATATTTTTTTACTAACATAGTATTTCGGTACTTAGTATATAGATTTACATTTTATCATGTAAGATTTACATTTTATCATGTAAGATTTACATTTTATCATGTAAGATTTACATTTTCTCATGTAAGATTTACATTTTCTCATGTAAGATTTACATTTTATCATGTAAGAGAATTATAATATGTATTTTTATAAAGTACTAGGTATTATTAGTCACACCTTCTTTTTATAGGTCGCCCTAGGTTAATGTACGCATTTCGTGGTTAAGATAGCGATGAGAATAAGTGCTTATTTCAGCCGCTACACTTCCTTTAGAAGCTGAAGCTCTCGTTTTCGCACATGAATCATGAGAATCTACTATAGGGTAGTCTAAAACCTGAAGTTTGCATAGTAAATTTGCGGTTAAATGGTGTTGAAAAATACCAAGA
The DNA here is from genome assembly GCA_033557875.1 of Quadriops clusia. Taxonomy (NCBI): domain Eukaryota; kingdom Metazoa; phylum Arthropoda; class Insecta; order Coleoptera; family Hydrophilidae; genus Quadriops; species Quadriops clusia. The sequence goes on from JAWQRP010003707.1 coordinate 7,302, forward strand.
ATACTGGCTCGACCTGATAAGAGATATGCAGGTCTATATAAACGTAGATGCATGCTATATTGGTTAGTAATCAGTCACAAGCTATCGGTCACGTTTGCAAGATGAACGGGAATTTATGTTGGAGATTGTGCAGTTGCATTCCCGGGTTTCGCAAAAAACTAGACATTAATGAAACCGTGGACGCTGGGGATAATAACAAAACTCGTAAGTGAATACCCTTAATTTTAAAATTTTGAAACATAATTATTTTGGGAAACTCCCATGCAGAAAGATATAAACCTCAGTTTTAAATTTGAAAATCCAGGTGAAGATGTAGGATGATAGTATATTTTTTTTTTAATTTTGCCTCTTGGCACAACGAATCTTCATGTTAAAAACAATTGAGATATTTTACATTATTTTATTAGACCATAAATCTTAATATCTTATTATGCTATGGAATTCTATGTATGTATGATAGATCTGCCTACACATGATGCACATACACATAATACACATACACATAATACACATACACATAATACACATACACATAATACACATACACATACTACACATACACATAATACACATACACATAATACACATACACATGATACACATACACACGATACGCGTTCACATACACATGATACTCATATACAACGATATAAATACCTAATGATAATTGAGTAACAAAAATTCTTCGTAATGAATAATAAATGGCGATAAACGAAATTAGCAGACGCTCTGGAGGCAAAGGTCAGGCTCGCAATCGCATTGGAGTGCGCAAGGCCCCGCACCGAAAGCACATACATATGTGCCAAAAGGAACCTTAACATCTTCAAGAGCGCGCTGAAGACGTCCCCACTTCTTCCGCGAAACGCGTGCTTGCATCTATATCAGTGACTCAGTTTGATTCGCGTTGCTGAAAGGAATTTCGTTATTGAATCACAGCTAGTTCTCTAGGCCGATTGTTGACGGATGGGCGGATAGTAACATCAATCATGGGCCTAAGAAGGTGGTGCAGGTGTTGGGGCTGCTCTCCTGCTTTCAGGGCGAAGCTGCGACTCAACGAGGACGTGCATTTGCAAAATTTACCCAAACCGAAAGAAGCTGGTATGTCAAAAAATACCAACAATTTTTCCTAACTACTTGGCAATGTATTGTTTCTAATTAATTTATAGTAAAATACTAAAATCCTTACAATTTATAATATTAATGATAATAATAGTAATAGTAATGATAATAATAGTAATAATAATGATAATAATAGTAATAATAATGATAATAATAGTAATAATAATGATAATAATAGTAATAATAATGTATATCATTATTATTATCATTGTTTATTATAATAAAATTCTATTAAATATCATTCAAACTAAATTTTTAAATTAAAAGATGAACATATTTTTTGTCGAACGTTGTCCTAATAGTGTTCAAACAAAGACGTTTTCGAAATGTCGCCATCAACAATATTAATTAGATAGATATGTATACCTGTATTAACTCCTACTTCACCACGACCATTTTAATGCATTTTCAAGGACTATTTCTACCTGTGCACAGTTTTATGTCGTAACATTAAACATTAGGTACTTAAAATTTACGAAATGCTAGAACGCCATATTTTAAATTAAATATCATACCTATAGTTACATAAACATATACTAAATAATTGTAAAGGACGGTTTTTAATAATTGTATTATCTATGTACTAATTATTACTACTTATAAGAGAAGATTTGGTTAAGGGTATACATTGGATTGAGAGTAGATTGGATTAAGAGTATTCAGGATTAAGAGTATTAAGGATTAAGAGTATTAAGGATTAAGAGTATTAAGGATTAAGAGTATTAAGGATTAAGAGTATTAAAGATTAAGAGTGTTAAGGATTAAGAGTAGTAGTTAGTCTAAATTAGAGTGATTATTCAACATTGGTCCTACGCGACTCTGCAATGTTGCAAGCAGAATTCCTCTGCAACGTTATTGCGCGCCAGTCGTGTACGATGACTTACTACGACGTCCCACGCCACTTAGCAAAAAGAATTCAATTCAGTCCCAACAGCTTATTCAAATGCTGAATGACCACCGCCACAAAAGGAGAAACCTATTGAGAAGTAGCAGAAAAAAACTCTTCTTAACATCGGCATTGTCAAGGCACAAAAATAAATCTCTTGTTGCACTTTATTTACAACGGTGTTCTGAAATTAACAATGCTGATTAACTCACAGACCTTAGACTTGAAACGTGACTTTGCGACGAACTTGCACTTGTAGCACCGATGGACATGATGTCATACGTCTCATACTAACGCTAAATGTATATACTTTTTAACACTAAATTACTAATCGCTAAATTACTAATCGCTAAATTAATAATGGCTAAATTACTAATCGCTAAATTACTAATCGCTAAATTAATAATTGCTAAATTACTAAGATAACTGATAAGCGTTGAAAACATACAGTTTGTGAAAACATAGTAATGCAGCTAATTTTGGTCATCCACCTTTCGTTCTATTCTATTTTTATTCAGTTTAACAATGTTTCAATGAGATCTGTTTTTTATTATTCAGCTTCTACCCGGAAAATATGCTCTTTAAAAATAAAGCGAGCTGTATTAATACTTTTATACCAACATTATGTCTGTAACAACGTCTGTATATAAGGAACGTCTGTATATGAGGAACGTCTGTATATGAGGAACGTCTGTATATGAGGAACGTCTGTATATGACGAACGTCTGTATATCTTGCATATTACGAAGTTATTTTCAGGACAGTATCATATAATAAAAAATGTGTAATAAAATGGAGAAAAAACGCCTCTAATCTGAATTTTATAAATAGAGCGCGCCTTAAAATAAGTTTTCATTTGAGAAGTAAAATCGCATCCAGCTTGGAGCTGGTAGGCAGCCCCGTGGCTGTTAAACACGCTCAATAATCATAATAGTAAATTGCTGTTATATTTATGTTATTGTTCTAAAAATAATTACGCGATGTTCAAAGGAAACCTGCCTTTAATCGAGCTGAAAGCGATTCCTTCAATATGGGCCCAATTAAATCAATGTTTACAACTTATGCCTAAGTCGTAAAACCATAAACCTAAATTTACTTTACTAGAAAGATTGATAAATTAACAATCTCACTTAGCCAACCGACAGCAGATCATTCAACTTTTTTACCGCCACATGATAAAACAACATTTATCTTAAGGGAGTTAACGCAACACTCCTTAGTTTAAACAAAAATAGCACTAAACCTCCACGATTAAAAAGCTAAACACCCATTTCCATGTTTGCAGTTCTATAGATCCTGTTTACTATTTGCACATATATGTGCTATTTAATCGGCAAAAATTTGAGTATCTTTGCGTTTGAGGGGAATGCATAAGTACACAAACTAATAGCAATAACATACTTTTCCAATTAGAAATCCATTCGAATTTCAGTGGTATGATGATAAATAGTGGTAATTTAGACAAACCTAGCAAAATACCCACAAAAATAGACCAATATTGATGAAAAATAATAAAGTGCCTTGCGAACATTTGGAATTTAACGCGCAAAAGATAGCCAACGAAATTACTGTTTGAGTTTTCAATCGATCAAACAAGAAAAAGGATTGAATATCAGTGAATGAAAGTTATCTTGTGACCAAAGAAGGCATTTGACCGTTTGGCCCGAAGATAAATACAGAAATAAATGTAAACAACATAAATATATAAGTAAATATAAATAAAATAACTATTAAATGAATACCTTTTAAGTATAATGCGAATTTGTATCCAAAAAAAGCCATTGTGTGAAATTCGCTTCTATGAATTCCGCTTCTGTGAATTCCGCTTCTGTGAATTCCGCTTCTCTAAATTCCGCTTCTGTGAATTCCGCTTCTCTAAATTCCGCTTCTGTGAATTCCGCTTCTCTAAATTCTGCTTTTGTGAATTCCGCTTCTGTAAATTCCGCTTCTGTGAATTCCGCTTCTGTGAATTCCGCTTCTGTGAACTGCGCTTCTGTGAAAATCGCTCTGAAATGACACATATACCATTAAAATATCCTCTCGATTTTTATGCAAAAAATTAATTTTCCCTTACCGCCTAATGCCTCAAATTGGTCCCAAGCTGGAACTGCACCGCTCCCAAACTTTCTCGCCATTGCAAATAGCGATTTTTCTAAAGTTTTTCAGAAATTAAGAAGAGTTGACATAAAGCTGTCACTTTTGTGCTTGACGGTGGATTGTTTGTAATTTGAATCAAGATGGCGTCGTGTACTGTATGAAATGTCAACATGATTGCCAACTTTTTGTACTTTTGGGAATAAATGACCTTGAGCTTTACTCTAACATTACAGAGCTTTATTCTAACATTTGGACTTTATTCCAACATTGGGGCTTTACTAAAACATTAGCGCTTTAGTCTAACAATAGTTCTTTCGTTCTTCTTACGATTTATCCAAAAACACGTAGAATCCAGCTGGAAAAAATAACGAATGAAAGCTATGTCAAACAATAAGGGCGCGCGATTCAAAATTTGATTGTCAGTAATGTGGGTTGCCTAAGATATAGTAAAAAATGTTAATAACTCGGAGCTTTGGAAATCTGATGTTCAGCTTGTTCGTTCTTGAGAGGGATAAAGATCCTGTAATTTTACACTCGCATGTTTTAATATAAATACAAGATAATTAAAGTGACCTTATTTAGTTTACATTTTGCACGTACGTGCCGGGAGATGAAAGTAAAAGTGTTTTAGCAAACAAACTATCTTTCTGCATCTGTTAACCGGACGTGTATCTGAATGTTTATAGCCTCATCATTCTGAGGCGAGCAGACTAGCGAAGCTATCTTTCCATTAGTTCCGCAACAAGTGGATTACTCACTAGTATTATTTTTAACTCCAGCAAATTTAACAAAACACTTGTAGCAAAATATTTATCTGCAATTTGTAATCGGTCGGCGTTCGGTATGACCTAATCTACCGAACCGAAATAGACACTTTTACGTCCAAATTTGATCACGCACTACTAGGTGAAAATTAGTTTATATGCTGCCCGTTTATTTTCATTCCGTTTGGAATTGTTTCTCCGCAGAGTTCATTGTTCCCGTAAAACACGACATCTTTCTTCTATTGTACACACTTCGCCTCCCTTCAGAGCTTCAAAGCAACTTAAACAAACAAAGAAATTAAACAAATGTTTCTATTTCAGACGTGCTGGATGGGGTTCCATTTATAGACGCGGAAAAGGATTCAGATATCCTCATAATAAGAAGTGTTGATCCTTGCATTGACACGAATGGCGTGGAGCACCACACTTCAAGATATGAGCTGATGACCAGGACCATTGAGCCTCATCTGGTCGTGAGAAGAGGACAGCCGTTCAAAATAGATATTAATTTAAGTAGGCCCTACGTCGAAGAGAAAGATGGAGTTTCTTTTATTTTCACCGTTGAGGGTACGAAAACTATTTGTATGTTCACTTTTATTCTATCTGTGCACACACTTTATAGGCACGTTCGTATAAATTCCGACGTGCCTACTATACAGGGTAGGCCACCTAAGACGTTCACCTTGAATAACTTTGTTATTAATAAAGTTAGAACAATAAAAATTTCAAGGATTTACTCAGCGCATGAAGG